>BQNB010043384.1:0-40748 GCA_026074375.1 Tanacetum coccineum
CGTAAGCCTTTCCATACAAAAACCCATATTTACCTTTATAAACTTGTTACTCCTTAGCTCTAGTAGTGGAGATGTGTATCCTTGCCAAGCTTATGATAGAATACTCGTCACGACCGAATAATTGAGCGAATTAGTTACATGTTGCCACATAGATTAGTTGAGTGATTTGAGTGTTTTCATCTTCCTATTTCGTGAGGTGTTTGGTTGTGTAATTGTAATAGATCAAATAAATGCTTAACGGAAAATATCCTTAGGGATACATTTTTATAAACTTCTAAAGGCTACTTGAGGACAAGTAGGATTCAAGTGGGGGGATATTTGATAACATCAAATAACGTCTATTTTATAGCATCATTTGTCCTATGTAATTAACCCATTTTGTATGATTATTGCAAAGAATTGTTACTTAATCATTCATATTTAAGAATTACAGTAATTATGGAGTACTTGGTGAAACTTGACTAAAAGGCACGCATTCTGGAGCTTAAACGAGGATATTTTGAAGAATTTTGTCCTGAAGACCAATACGTCGTATACATCAAGGAAGATACGGCGTATCTGTGCCTGCACTCACCAAAGACCACGAAGGACACAAGACCAATACGCCGTATCTAGGAAAGGCAATATGTCGTATTCAAGCTATATGGAATAAAATATTCTGGAAGATATCAAACATGGTCCCTCCTCTAAGAAACTCCAATACACCGTATCCAACACATTAGATACGCCGTATCGACACCGACTTCAGACCCTATAAATACAAAACTCAAAAACGAGTTTTAAGTGTGCTAAATGTTGGGAATTAAACTCATTAGACTTAGTACTGCCAAGTCAAAGTGTTAGTACTGCTTAAGTCACCAGTTAGTACTGCTAGTACTAAACTTAACACTGCTGAAGGGATTTATACTGCTGATAAAAATTAAAGACTGCATGAAGATAAAGATGTGTGAAGAGGTGTAAAGACGTGTTAAAAGATATGTATTAGTTATTTTGTATATATTCTATATATTTAGAAAGATATGCATATAAGCTTAATGTTTTAGAAGATTCATAGTTATCTTGTAAAGGACTCCTTGGTGTATAAAAGGATATCCTAGGTTATGGTTTAGTAACACATCAATTAGTCTTTCTTTGTAGCTTCAAGGTTGTAAACCCTAGTACTAGACAGAGTACTCATATTATTCATCATATCAATATTGAAGCTTTTTGGTTATATTCATTGTTCATTCATTCTACTGCATCACAGTTTACTATTACATTGATATTCTTCTAAGTACTAAAGAGTAGATTCTGAAGTATCTTAGTATCAACCAAGTAGTTTCTACATAGTTGTCTTGAATTATTCAATACATACTAAAACCCTTTACTAGGTTCTGCTAGTCTAGTTAGATCACAAATGTTTAATGCAGAACAAGAAGAAATACTTGCAAGGGAAAACAACTGAAGATGAAGCTAATCTCTTAGTTGCTGATTTTGATTGGGATGATGTTCAAGCTCAGATTCAAGCAGATGAGGATCTGGCTCAGAGAATGTTAGAGGAAGAAAGGGAAAGTCTATCCATTGTAGAAAGGGCAAGATTACTTGCAGAGCTTATTGACAAGAGAAAGTGTGTACAAGCAGCATTGCAATATGAGGTATCAGAAATAATACCTCGAACCATGTCTCAGCAAGAAGACATGTGCACATTATGAAGAATATGGCAAGATATAAGATGGTACATTCAAGGAAAAATCTTTTATGAAGTCAAGGAGAAGTTTGATAAAACTTACAAACCAGGTTACCTATTTGTACCTCATGGACTCAGTTATGGAATAAAGAAAGAAACAAAAAGTGCAGTATAAATATTCAAGAAGAAAGTTAAAGAGCAAAAGGACTGAATAAGGCTTAGAACCAAAAGAAGATGAGCTATCATAAGAGGATTTACAACAAATGATAATGGTAGTTCCAGTGGAAGAAGTCTATGTTGAAGCCTTACAAGTCAAATATCCAATAATTGACTAGGAGATTTACATTGAAGACTCTAGGAAGTATTGGAAGATCATCAGAGTTAGAAACCATACTGAGGTATATGAATTCTTTGATACGATATGTTAAAAGCTTTTGACAGAGATGATCCAGTGAAGCTATGAGTTTGGTTAAGAAAGATTCAGATTCAACAGATTCCTATGATGACAAAGAAAGAACTTTATGGGTTGACTTGAAAAGGTAGTTTAAACTTGATGCTAATGATAAATATGGAAAATTCAGAGGGTATATACAAGATCCATTAAAATGGAGGTTATATTGATACACGTGGAGTTCATCATGTATCTATAGAGAGAGGAATGGATCATTTTCATGTCTGTAGAAAAGAATATCCATTGTAAAAGGAGTTTGATGTTGATGTTGTGGTGAACAAGCAGTTAGTAGAACAATCTTAGAGTGGCATATTAAGCTCCAAATAAGAGTCCTTCTTCAGTTTTGTACCGCGATACACTGAAGTAAAGATACTTCCTAATCTTCTAAGGACCTGAAGAGCTGACACTGAAGGAACTTCAGTGACTGAAGCTGAAAGGCTTCAGTGACTCAAATGGAAAGACTTCAGTTTAATAAACACTTAGGGGATTTATGGTTTATATCTATGAAAGACTGAAGGGTAGGAAACTTGACCTAACAATCTCCCCCTATTTGAATATACAAATAGCCTAAGTTAAAATCAATTGTAAGTGAGCAAAACAACTTCTTCTTACATAATTAATATGAATTGAACAACATAAACTGATAACCTTTCCTTCTAAGTTTCATTACAATACATTTACAAAAGATAAAGTTATTACAAAAGATTACATTCTATTGCCTTATCTATTCAATGACCCTCTTCTTCATGCAGAACTAGATGACTTATGTTTCTTTGTTGACCTGGAATGATCTCTTAAGTCACTGGCTCTTTTTCTTTTCTTGTTAGCTAAGTCAATTAGCTCATTCAGAGGATCTTATTCTTTGAGGGGTTGGTTCAAATCAATATTGAGTTCTTGTTCAGTTTGAGTCAGCTGATCCACTCTTGTCTTTACTTGATCATAAATTGTTTTCCATCCTTTTTCATTTTTGTCTGGATAAGGCTTGATTAGTATTCTCTTATTCTCCAAATGTCAGATCACTGACTTTGAGATTTGAGATGACTTCATCAGACCCGTCTTCCCTATATATTTTTAGTGTGATAGGGCCTTTCTTTGTAAGAACTTCACAGTTTGTAATCTTAGGGTTTTTCTTTCTTTTTAGTATCTTGTCACATTATTTATCAAAGAGTAGCTTCTTGGTGTAGTATTGTGTCACAACATCTTTACCCAAAAGATCAATTAATTAATCTTCAAGTTAGTAAATCATTTTAGTTTCGTCTCCCCCTCGGTTGGTGAAGCAGTTGTTTGGCCCTGTTAAGGAACTTGCATGCTTGTAGTCTGATGCATTGACCTCCATGTGGAAAAACATGTTCAAGGTATTAGTCACCTTATGTAAAAGACTTGGAAGAGAATCCAAAGTCTAGAGCTTTGTTTAAACTGAAGAAACTTGACTTGGCAAATTAAGAAACTCTGCTGGAAGCTTCCATTGAATGTTCTTCAGTTTAGCTACCTGGGATGAAAGACTAGAGATAGTGGAAGTGAAAGTTTCTAGTTTTGTTGGTATCTCTAAGAGATCCCCAGGCAGCTCTATTTCCATGTCTCTAACATGCTGCTTTAACTCTTTAATCTCTCCAGATATTTCAGTGATCTTTGAGGGGAGCTCTTTTAGTTTAGTTGGTAAGCAGCTAGCAAAGTCATGTGAGGCTAAGAGTTTGTATAGTTCAGGTTTTAAAGAAGTTACCAGAAGTTTAGTCAGTTGGTTAATGTCTGGATATGAAGGCTTGGCTTTTATTGAGGCAACTTTAGTTTTAGCTTTTGCTTTTGATTACTCCAACTCTACCTTCTAAGACTGAAGTAAGTGAACCTGAGCTATTAACTCATGAATTTAAGCTAAGTTTGGAGATGGAGGAGGTAGGACTAAATTATCTTTAGTGTCTTTATCATTTTCAGCATCCTCTTCTTCTTCACTCTCGTCTAAAATAATGATTGGCTCATCTATTGGGGAGTCAGGAGTGAAGAAGGCAGATCTTGTATCTTTCAAGATATTTGACAAATCCTCTAGCTTTACTTTTCGTGCGATGTCATTAGCTCTTGATTCTTTATTTGCACCTGAAGTAGTGTGGACAGTTTTTAACCCATCTCTAGCAGATTTGGCTCTATCTACAAGAATACTTAGATTAGACCCTGCAAGTATAGTGAAGCAAAGGAGTAGTTTTTGGTTCTTCATACATACCCTGTTGTTAAGATATGAACATCCTTAGGAGCAGATATTCCAGGTTCAGCTTCAGCTGTGAAATCTGTGAAGCAACTTGTCATGATGCAGGCTCAGGTACAAAACATAAAAGTAGCTGATTAAAACAAGTTAATGTATAGTAAATGTAGACATACACTACTGTGCTGAGGGTGGATCCTTCCTTCACTGGTGGCTAAAAATGAGGGCCCACTTGTGCTTGTTGGTCCTCTTTGTGCATTTCAGTATCTATAGGGGTAGAAAATGAAGGTTGGCTTAGGTTTGAGTCCATGGCCAAGCTGAACTCTTTGTTTTTCTGAGAATGGCCATTTTTAAAACCGGTGGGTGCTCTAGAGGACCTACCTTTGGTTGTCTCTCTGCTAGACACATATGGTTGTTTTGAAGAAGTTAGTTGCTTTTGGTGTCCAGGTTTAGCTCCAGGCTTTGTGCCTTGGGGAACCCTCTCAGCAATGGAGGGTTTAGGAGCTTTAGGAACATTTGGAGCAGCTAGGTTATAGACTGCCAACATATGTTCAGTGAAGGGAGGTTCTTCAGGTTGGTTAGTGCCCAGTTGTGAATACTGAAGATTTGAGTGGGATTGATCGTGCAACTTTCATTAGCATATTCAGGTGCCATGTATTCCAGGAGAGAGAATAAATTAGATAGGAATAAAACCTTTCCTTGGATTTCTTTTTTTTGCTTATGTAATTTATTTCCTGAATTATCTGGTGAAGTCTTACATTGATCCCATTTGTTAGACAGTAAGGAATGGTAGCATCCTTGTTTGAGATTTGATCTTGCCTCCCGTCTTACTCCTAAACACACTGGAAATAATTGTCCTTTCAACAATCTCACTAGGAGGGAAGGACAACTTTTTCTTTAGTGTACCTTTACCCTAATCTCCCCATTGTATCCTATTTCAGCAAACCATGGTTAACTATGGTAACGGAGGAGATCAACATTGTATTTGAGTAGTGAGCCCCAATTGCCATTCTAAATGTTGTGATTCCTTTACACCTATAATGCCTCATGTAGGATGTCAAAAACCTTAATTCATAGAATTTTCTAGGGCTTTTTTAGTGTACCAGAATTCAGCTAAGTATTCAGCATATTGGGTTAGGGAACTAATAAATGCTTTCCTAAGGCAACACTTAGAGATGAAGTCAGAGACAATTCGAAAGTACGCTAAATTTGGGTGATCTGAGTGTATGTGAGCCACCTCATTGTTGGTTGTGAAGAGCATTTCATTAAAAGTGAACTCAACCTGATCTCCAGGTAAGAAAAGGTTGGGGCTATTAGGTTTGTTAAGAGTGACAGGTTCTTCTTTGGGAGTAAGGTTAGGTGATGAGGGGTTTTGTGAGGATGATTCTGCCATTAGGGTTTTGAAGTGTTGATCTGGTTGAAGGTGTGTGGTTTGTTTGTTGTTTTGATGAATTTGTGAGAATGTGAAGTGGATTGCTGTGTTGTAATTTATATGATTGACGAAATTACAAGATTTCCATTGAGAAATTGTAATTATCATTTGAGGTTATATAGTTATGGGAATGTTTAGGGTTTGTTTTCAACATATGTGCCAAACTTTGTATTAAATAAAAGTCAGCAAAGCATGCTTCTGACATCTAGAACAGTGAACAACCGTCTATTCAACTAAAAAAGTAGGTGAGAGAAAGATGATGTGGTCATTCTAACTATTGGACTTCCTCTTTTAATATATTTATTTTAAAGTTAAACAACTTCCTAGGGAAGGAACTTATTTTGATAAAATAATATTATTTTTGACAATCAACATTTGTTTTTGAAACTGACCTTTAGATTGATATGTTTGAAAATGCTGGACTAGGTTCAAGTTTGGTGTGATGTCACTGCTGAAACTGATTTATTTTAATCTTCTCATATCATCAGTTCTTCAACGAAGGCGACAAAATCACAATTGCTTCTTACAAATCCATGAAATGAGACAATGTTATGCTCAGTTACTTCACTCGAGAGATAGATGAAGATTTAGATAAAATTATTTTGCAAAACTGAACTAAAGAGAATAAACTAGAGAGTTCAGTTCTTGACTTAACCAATATCTGTGCTCCAGCGAAGGTGCAACAAAACCACACATGCTCATGCAAATCCATGAATAAGACATGTGTGATTGCTCAGTTACTTTACTCAAGCAAGTTAAAGGTTGTATGCAAAAACTGAACTGATATTTAACATAAAAGTTTGTTCATTTTGGAAGAAGGTACTAAAGCTTCAGTTTTCTACAGTCAGTGCTGAAGCTTCAAGTTTTAAATCAATGTTCAGCAAAATAGTTCAACAATCAATCTTTTGAAAGTTGGCTCATTAAGAGGCTTGGTAAAGATATCAGCAAGTTGATATTGAATGGGAATGAAATGTAATTCAATGTCCCCTTTGAGAATATGATCTATGATGAAGTAATATCTGATATCAATGTGCTTTATTCTTGAGTGCAGGACTGGATTGTTTGAGATTGCAATAGCACTAGTGTTATCATAAAAGATACGTACTTTCTCATATATGATGTCATAGTCAGTGAGTTAACTCTTCATTCATAGTATGTTGGCACAACAACCAGCAGCAGCTACATATTCAGCTTTAGCTGAGGACATAGCTACAGATTGTTGCTTTTGAACACTCCATCACATAAGTTTGCCTCCTAGCAACTGACAAGGACTTGAGGTCTTGTTGCATCCAGCATAGTCAAAAAAAAAAGGGGGGTCTAAATATCCTTTTAGGTCAAATCTAAGCATTTTGGATACCAAAGACCAAGACTTGGAGTACCTTTTAGGTATCTAAAAATTCTCTTGACAACAATAAGGTAGGATTCCTTATTATTTGCTTGATATCTTACACAGAGACACGTTGAGAGTTGAATGTCAGGTTTGCTTGCATTTATCATACCTTTATACCGGTATCATTATGCTTTGCCATTGAGATAAGGTCTAAAGTTGTTAGAGGGGTACCATTGGAGTCTTTAAATGATGAAACATTTATGTCATATTTTTTTCAGACAGATCCTTTGACCTATTTTTTCTTGGTTAATTGAAATGCTCTTTCAGATTTTGAATTAAAATCCAAGGAAGTAGGTGAGGACACCCATCATGCTCATTTCATATCTTTGAGTCATCAGTTTGGCAAACTGTTTGCACAATTTTGTGCTAGTAGACCCAAAGATGATATCATCAACATAGATTTAAACCAGAATCACATCAGTTTATGTTTGTAGACAAACAAAAGTGTTGTCTGTTCTTTCTATTACAAAACTTGTGTTCAGTGAGAAAGGTTGAGAGAGTTTTATACCATGCTCGAAGCTTGTTTAAGTCCATAAGGCTTTTGTCAGTTTGCAAACATGGTTAGGGAACTCATTGCTCTCAAAACCTGGAGTTGTTGACATAACATCTTCTTTAGTTTTACCCTTAAGGATTGCACTTTCTTGACATCCATTTGATAAACTTTGAAGTTCATGTAAGTGCAAATGGCAAGAAAGATTATGATTACTTAAAGTCTTGAATATGGAGCAAAAGGTCTTTCTAGAGCAGTAGTTTTTCGAGGATCTGCTGATTGTATCCTTGAGCTACCAGTCTTGACTTTTTTTATGACTATTCTAGTTTCATCCTTTTTGTTCTTGAAAACCCATCTTGAACCAATCATGGTTTTGCCATAGGGTGCAGGAACTAATCTCCAGACATTGTTTTTGGCAAAAAAATAAACACAAAAACTAAACACACCGCTCCATGGCTCTTGATACCAATTGTAGAATAATCATATAACATACATGGAAAGAGGAGGCAAGTTGTTTTAGTGAGAGAAAGGGTTGGATGAACACTTAGAGAGAGAAAGAAAACATATATTGAATTATGTGAAAAATGAGCAACCAACCACCTCTCCAAGGCATGGAGAGGTGTTAATATACTTACAATGAGCAAGTGGGCATGGGCTTGCATGGGTTTATCCATGGGCCTTTGCTAACTAACTATGTAAGTTTCCAAAAATTACCTAACGAGTTAACGACTGTTATATATGGAAGCGACCGTCACTTTCCTAGGAATTTCGTATTCCTAACAATCTCCACCTAAGGGAGGTCTCTCCATTTAAAAAAAACTTAAATCTAGCATACTATGCTTTATCTTTAGTCTTGAGCTCGTTTAACTTCAATCATTAACTTGTGATTTGATGTAGTGATCATAGACTTTAGGTCTTGAGCTTGTTCCTCAGCTGGTCTTGAATGTGATCTTGAACACCTTGAGATCATCAACCAAGCATAATCTCTTTTTTGCCATCTTGTGACCTTGGCCATCTTGTAAACTTGTGACTTCTGGACCGACATGCTCATACCTTTCTTGATTTGTTGACTTGAAAAGCTTTAATATTGCATCTTTCTTGAAATTCTTTAACTTTAACACTTCGTCACTTTGAGAAAGACGTTCAGTATCAGAGTGACGGAAACTTCTTTGAAATTCATTGACTTTAATACTTTGTCACTTTAATAAAGACGTACGGTATCAGAGTAGCGGGAGTCTTGAAACATGTACTTAAGCTTTCATGGTGTCTTTATGTTTGTCGGTCAGGTATGAGCATAGTTAATGAATCTTGTGAGTCAGCTGGAATCAGGTACCCTTCATCTTCATCTTAAAGTATCACTTCATTAAAACAGTTAGGCATATAAGCGTGGGGGACGTAATATGGCTTTGACCATTCGTCCAGGTTGTTTTGGTTGTAGTAACCTTCGAATCTCTTGAGGATCTACCTGTGATCATGTAGAATCAATATAAGAAGAATCTCCTTGAACAGGATTACTAGCTGGAAGTTTCAAATAATTCTAACACAAGTGTTATCAGATTCACAAACCAACATGTTCTTCATTATCGGAACGTCCAGAAGCAGAACGCACGATAAGAGTGAACCAATTGAGTTATCATCACACCGTATTTGAAATAAAAATTGAATTGAAAATAATCGACGTATCACTTTGCTAAAAGTGGTTTTGAGAAACAACCGAGAGATGTTAATCATTTCAAAATTCAGTCACAACGGCAATTCAAAACCGAACAAGTTTGATTATTATTCGAATCGCACCATGTTTCTTTTCCAGTTGGTCACAAGTTTGATTCATATAGAATCGCACAAGTCACCTACCATGAGCTTGTTTGATGTTGGCTCAAGCAGGATTCCCATCTTCACTGTGAATTATATCACTCGGATGTTCTGGCAAAATCACAAGGATAATGCATAGGACTCTTAGTATATTTCTCGTTATTCACATTGTGTGAGATAACAAGCATAATTTTGACAAGTATCCTAATGAGATTTATGGATGATATCTTTTGGCTTTAGACTCAATTATGCACTTTACTTTTAGTGATCTGGATTCTGATCAGACTGCCACAATTTTCCATATCAACTATCACGGGAGTGATAAGATGATAGAAAAGCAATGTAATCTCTGTGAGGAAATGAAACAAGATTCTGTTGAGATACTTGAGTGGCTAGGAGTGTTTGGCAATAGCGCATTGGGTCTCATGACTGTTCTTTAATGTCAGACAACACCTTAGTTGGGGGGGGGGGGGGTGTTTCTGACAGATTATTATGACCCGTGTATTCTGCCTAAAGGATGGAAGGGCTTCTTTCTTTAACACCCTTTATCCTTACATTTTTTTTCATATTCAACCCCTTTAATGCTTACCAATATTCCATAAGCCTAACACTGATGGGTTTTTTTCTAGTGTTAGCTTCCATCGTCATCGGTACTTTTCCTGATTCACACTTTTCTCCTTTTGTATCATACCTAAGACTTCTACACTACTAGTGGATATACCTAGTAGATCCCACTTGTTCTGGCTTAGATCATGGTATTTTTTAATACCATAAGCCTAACCACCTTATAACTCCAAATAAATTTAAGTACATGGTTCGGTCTTTTGTGTATGTCCATTACAATCATAACAAAAGATCATAAAAAGTTTCAATCAGAAGTGTTTGATATAAACATCAAAGAGATTTACACTTTGAAGTTTTTTCGTCATGCACAAAAGTCTCCCCCTTAAACATGTTGCATCCGTAATCATATTAACATGTTAAGTTGGAGTGCATTGAGTCCATTTTATATGATCACATCTTTGCAATACAAGTTTGGATCAGTTTAAACAAAATGTTTTCTCCCCTTATCCAAAATGTTAATCCCTTGATATTTTGGATATCAATTGATTAAACTTTCGAGGACAAAATGTTACATACTATTTATAAGGAACATTTTAATGCCCCCTTAATTTATGAGGGTATATAAGACAGTGCTGAGTACAATAATTTGAATTTTTTTGAATTTACTAAGAATTTCTTGAAAATTTTGTACTCGAGCACTCCTCAATATCACCATAATGTCTACACTACATATATACAAATGCATAAGTTTTTATTATTCACGAGGATTGACCTTTTATGATGAGGACATCATATGATAAATCATATGGTCCTTTGCAGCAGCTGAAAGTTACCCTCGTACGGTCTCCCACCAACAAATTTCTCCAAACTCCGCATAATCCTCCTTGTCTTTAGATGTTTGTCAATTGACTAGATCATTGCTCTTGCATTATCTTTGTCATGTTGTTTCCAGATAGTCTAAGGCAGATACTGCATCCTGATTCCCTTTAGACGATCATTAAGAGCATTCCAAACATCATCAAGCGAACCGTCACTAAAGATGTGCAATTCATCAATGCGCATCAATCTGTTCTTGTTTTTGTTCTGGTAAATGAAGCCTCTGGGATTGGAGTATGCTGTGTAAGCGTCCCTGCTTTTAAGATCTTGTCTGTACGTATTCGGCTTTGTGAGGTTGAGCTTCTTTTGGTAACTTTCAACACATAAATGAAGATCTTCTACACGTCTTTGGATGACAACGCTTCTTGTGAACATTGTCAAGGAGACATTAAAAGCTAGGCGTTCTTCAACGGTGAGATTTGTCTACTTGCCTTGAAAAAGAAGAAGCAGCATGTCTTCGATATCTTGTATGCGAAGCCTATTGATATCGCCTTCTTTGAACTTGTATATCTTGTCATCATCCCTACAAATAGTGATCCAATCAAGATGCTTGTAGTTATGCCATTCGACTATTTCAATCTTTGTGACAGTAATGATTCTGTGTTTAGAGTAGACATCTCTAGCAGATTCCCTGTTAACCACAAATCCATAGAATTGTTGTCATTTTTGCCCCCAATATGAGATTCCCCAGAGTGCATGTTTGTCATAGCTAACCGACACTTGACTCCACATTCTGTTGGGGACCAAATCTTCAATCCATTTGATGTACCCATAATCTACAGCCTTGGTCTTTGTCACCAAAGTTGCATATTTTCAGCTTGCGAAACCACCACTTAGATATGCGTTGTTGATGAAGTGATCAAAAGGTATGACACAGTGACCTCGAGAATTAGGTATCAATGGTAGTGGCTTTGGCATATCATGTGGATATTGCTGACCTTCAGGGTTGTTCTAGTCCAATTGATCAGTTGTTGCCTTGTAGACTTCTTCAAAGAGATATTCGAGCTCTACCAGGCTCTTGCATGATCCTTTCATCAGCTTAAATGTTGGACCGACTAATAATTCTGGAGTCAGGGTATCAACTTTAAGCCGGTTCATCACGAATGCTGAGAAGTCAAGAGGAGTGTCCATCAGCTCATTAATTGACTCGCGTAGATCTTCCATTTGGGCCAAAGTGCTTAGCTAGGGTTGAACAGGACCATGAGCAGCAGGCAAAGTCTTGTTCCAATCATGATCGGAAGAAGGAATCTTGGCTAGTTTTTGAAACCAATCAGGATGCTGAGATGTCTCTTCATCAGATTGTTCTTCAGTAGCTCCTATATCAAACTCCTGATGTGCGGGTTCTTCCAAATCCTTGTCGGTGTGCATTGGCTCCTCTGTATGAGCAGACTCGCCAGCAGACTTGTGTTGAGATTTGGACCCATCAGTTGACTTGCCAGTTGTCTTGGATATCTTTTCCTTTGGAGCACTGGTTGACTCTGGTTCTATTCTAGCTCGTCTTCTCTTGGACCCCTAGTTTGAACCAACGGAGGGTTCTTCATCTTTATCCTCATTATCTCTGCTTCTTTTAAACGAGCCAATGTCACCATAAGTGTCAATAATGAGCTTGTCACTTTTGTAAGGTTTAACCAATGCCTTGTAGAGATTCTTTTGTTCATTAGATCTGTTGATTGACTTGTTGCTCTCCATCTTTTTAATTAGAATATTCTTTAGCTCTAATTCAGATAGGTTGGCAGATATAGCAAGAGATGTCTTGGATTTAGTGGATGAACAAGTCATAACCTCAGCTTCGAGTTGTTCGTTTACTGTCTTCTCAATTTTTTGGCAAAATCTTAGAGACTTGTGCCTTAACTTGTTCTTTGACTTGTTCCTTGATTATTTTCTTTATGTTATCATCATGTTTATTAAGGAAGTCTTCATTTTTTGCTTGAGCTTCTTCTTGGAGTCTGTCTGACTGTAATTGAACAACTGTTTTGATGGCTTCATTCATCTTGTTGGCCAGGTAGTTGTCAACAATGCTGGGAATGGAAGAAACTACTTTAGCAAATTGATTTGTTTGCTTGAACTCAGAGAAGTATGTTTCTAACGTTTTTAGTCTATGGTCAATCCCGAATAAAGATCCAAAGTTTGGAAGATTTTGTAAGGAGGAGCTTAAAATGGTTGTTGGTGTAGGAACTAGTGTTTGTTGCATATGTGTGATGAGAGGAGTGGGTGGTGAAGGAAGAGTTGTTGCAGACACAAGAGGTGGCTCAACAATCATGGTGACTGAAACATCTACCAGTGAAGTTGCCTCAGTGTTAAATATTGAGTCAATACCTGTATCTGTTCTCGGGTTGAGCATGTTAGACACGAAGCTAGATGACAAAGAAGAACTTTGCTGTTGACCTTTAGGATTGATCAAAGCAGTGAGTATCACATGAGTATCTTCTGTTTCCTGAGTTACTTGAACATTATGCAATGGAAAATCCGTTATCACATTGTCTCTTCCCTCCAGATTAACGTTCACGTCCTTGTATAGCTCATTTGCTTTGTCCTCTTCATGTGTCGCCTCTTAAACCATCTCTTCTTCCTCAGTATTTGTTCCTTGAACTTCTTCATCACTGTTATCATCATCTGTTGATTCATCATGAGAAGGTTTTTGAACCCTAAGATCAAAGCTATCTTCTTTATTTACTTCTTCTTTCCTTGCTTCATCATCATAAGTTAAAAACTTAGGGTGAACAAAGTCATCACCATCAGTATCAGAATCAATTTGCTCATCATCATCATCATCTTTTTCACTCACATTTACTTCATCCTCATCGTCTTCTTCACTTGACTTCCAAGAGATCTGTTCGTCATCGGATCCATATGTTGGTACATCCGGAACCCCTGGTATATTACCAGTTCCTTCATCTGCAACTGAACCACTAACGTAAGAGCTGTGACTCTGTGTCTTGCTTCTTTTAATGACCAGCTTTAGTTGCTCAGCTTCTGTTAAAGCAACATCAGATAACACTGTGAGACCTTTGTCCATAGATGTCTCTGCGGGTTGCTTCTTCTTGGCAGCTTTATCTCCCTTAGCCGAAGACTTGATTCTTTTTCCTTTAGTAGCTTGAGTAGTCTTCGTCTTGGGAGATGCTTTAGAATCAGCTTTCTTCTTTGTGGTTTTTCGTTTTAGAGTCTTTTCACCAGTAGCATCAGCTCAGTAATTCATGTAGGCTTTGGACTCCAACATGGCTTGATTGGTCAAATGCTAAGGGATAATAGCTTCGTATACTTGTGTGTCCTAATGTTTAGAAATGACTCTTACGGTGGTAAACATGAAGTAATCCCTGGTGTGATGCCAAAACATCTTGTTTCTCCTTGGTATTGCTTGATCCTTTGCCATGAAGTAGTCGACAATGACTTTGGTGAATCGTGGATAATACATGTCATTGTTCTTCTTAGAGTTCTTGTTCTCCACTTGAAACACCAAGTCTTCCCACAATAAGTAGACATAGTCAACCTTCTTGTTATGATACATGCCTTAAAGGATTTAAGCATGTGACAGGCGAAGACTTTCCAGAGCCGTTGTTTTTCCACTAAGACACTTGTTGATTATGGCAGAAAATGATCTCCATGGTTGATGCATGTGATTGACATTGACATCGGATAAAAACTTGATCTCACCAGTGTGTCCAAGGTCTCTAATAAAGGATAGAATCTCCTCTTCAAGAGGGGGTTCTTTAAATATCTGACCAGGGAGTTTAGGGCAAATCTTGAGCATATCTCTGAAGTTGTCAACATTAACAGTATGACTTTTCCCATTCAACTTGAAACGAAGTGAAGAATGATGTCTTGAGACAGTGACTCAGAACTCTTACATGTATATTTTTGGTACATCAGCAGAGATCTCAAATGCATTGTAGAATGGAGTGAGTTTAAGAGCATCTAAAGCCACTTAAAGAGTAGGTTCCTTGGATTTAAGAATTGAGCTTAGTTAGATATTTTTCCCTATCTTGAGACGGTCAGCAAGGGTGACTAATTCATCATCTAGTGCCTTTTGCCGAGCTCTTGTAGCATCCATGATTCTGCTAAGATCAATACAGTTTATGTATAACCAATTTTATACAATATATTATAGAGACCTATTGAGTGAGCACGTAAGATTAATTCATGATGTGAACGATTCTTTAGTATTTAGGAACTTTAAGACTTTTTGCACTTATTAAGATCTATCCATTTAAAAATGACAACTTAATCCAACTTAACTTGTTAAGAGTGTATAATTAACCAATTTTAATTAACTCCCTAATTAAGATTTTTAAATCGCCTTTTAAATTGAAAATTTGATCTTAAGTGTTTTGGGTCTTAGATGCAAAAATGTTTTCTAAGGAAAAGTTAGTTGTTCGATTCCTTATAGAATCAAGTTGTTTGGTTCCTTAATAAGATCAAGTTGTTCGGTTCATTAAAGAGTGAGTTGTTCGGTTCCTTCGAACAAAAGTTGTTCGGTTCCTCCTACACACAAGGTTGTTCGGTTCCTTATATCAATAGTTGTTTAGTTCCTTCTACCCACAAGGTTGTTCGGTTCCTTCTATCATTAGTTGTTCGGTTCCTTCTACCCACAAGGTTGTTCGATTCCTTCTATCAATAGCTGTTCGGTTCCTTCTACCCACAAGGTTGTTCGGTTCCTTCTATCAATAGTTGTTCGGTTCCTTCTACCCACAAGGTTGTTTGGTTCCTTCTATCAATAGTTGTTCGGTTCCTTCTACCCACAAGGTTGTTCGGTTCCTTTTATCAATAGTTGTTCGGTTCCTTCTACCCACAAGGTTGTTCGGTTCCTTCTATCAATAGTTGTTCGATTCCTTCTACCCACAAATTTGTTCGGTTCCATCTATCAATACAGTTGTCCAGTTCCTACTACAATACAGTTGTTTGGTTCCTACTACAACTAGTTGTTCGGTTCCAACTAACAGAATAAGTTGTTCGGTTCACAAATAATTCATGTTGTTCGGTTCCAAAGATAGTAACAATTCACAAACAAGTCTTTGTAGGCACTCACACATGTTCCCTTAGCATACATATGATTAAGCTTTCATTGAGGTACTAATATAACAACATTTAAGCCAAAACACAACTAGAATGAGCAAAAACAAGCCATTTATAACAACTTTAGCACGAACACTCAAAGAACCACAAACAATGGTGTGAAATGATCATTCAAACATATTCAAGAAAGCTTAAAATAAAATTCCCACACAAAACCTATTAACATATTACATTGAAACTCAAGAACCCAAATTTTCGTACAAAGAATTAGTCATATTCGATTCATATGTTAATCATACATTAAACTGTTTAAGACAAGTCTATTACACACCTAAAACTACAAAACCCCTCAATTAATTTGATATTTTAACCAACTTTAATTTTTAAGAACCCTAATTTGAGAATTAGGGATTTCGAGATCAAAATTAGATGAAAAACTATTTCCTTTAAGATATGAGTAGTTTAGGTGTAGGTGCACACTTTTCTTATTGTACCTTGGGGTATGAGAATGGCTTGATTTGAAGAACTAGGCTTGGCAATTCGAATGAGGGTTTTGAGAGAGGGAAACCAAAAATTTTAAGTAAGCGTGAAGGTGAACAGGGGACGGGGTGGGTGGGGTGATATTAAATTAGTTTGGTTTTTGTCACATTTGACCCCTCAAGATTCAATACCCTTTTATGTTGCATAGATAAGTTTTATAAGGCATATACAAGGTAAACAAATAGCAAAATTAGTCCCTACTGTTTAAACTATTATACATATAGACTTAGTTTTGCAAAATATTCCCTAAAGGCATAAACACATAACATATAAGGCACACATAAGCTAAATTTAATTAACTTTCCTAAAAGAATGATATTTCGTTATTGTTTAAAACCTTTTTCCCATTAAGCACATTTTTATTATGAAGAAGAAATTTGACATTTTCTTCCCCTCAAACAATGACCCATTTTCTATTTAAAGAGCTGTAGTCGTTGTTTGAGAAGTCGAATGTCATTGAAAAAGCATTTTCTGATGAAGCAATGTTATATCTTTGAAAAACAAACAGCAAAATAAGATTTCTCTTATTTTAACACATAGGCGCACTGACACATACACTTATGGAAATATAGGAAGCGTAAGTTATGTTGCAAAGTAAACACAAGCCTTTTCATGGTCATAAAGTAGACCACGTCTGAGAATAAATTCCCGTTATGAGGTCAAGTTTTCTTTTTGAAATACTTGCCTTTAATATGAAGACCGGGTTGCTATCTGAAATAATAGCAAGCCATTTGGCTTGTTTTGAAAACATTTGGAACTTCTGCTCGAACTTAATTTACAGCCTCATATAATTATTGAATGACATTTCTAAGACCGTAAATGTTATCGATTTTCAGAAGACATGCCATTATTACCTCTTTTTATATTTTCTCATTTTTTTTAATTTTTTCTTTGGTTTTATGAATATTATATTTTTTTATTTTGTTTTTATAAAGATTATCTGAAAAATGAAAAATCTTTTTGGTTTTTATGGTTTTAATATATATACATATGATACACGATATTTAAATAGGTACCACCACTATTCATCAACTTCATCTGCCAATTGTTTCAGAGTCCCCGGCGTAAAACTCCGCATTCCCAACTTGTTGATAAGAAATTCAATTCTTTCTCTTGCAAGGGCTTTTTTGAAGATGTCCGCCAGTTGATACTCCGTATTGACAAAGTAAAGTTCAATCACCCCATTTTCAACATGCACCTTGATAAACTGAAATCTGATGTCTATATGCTTCGACCTGAAATGTTAAACATTGTTGCAGCTTAAGGCAATAGCGCTTTTGTAATCACAACACATTGGAATTTTATTGAATCCAAGGCCATAGTCGGTAAGCTGTGATCTCATCCAAAGAATTTGAGCTCAACATCCCGACGTAGCAATATATTCAGCTTCCGTACTGGATATCGCTGCGCTTTTCTCCTATTTTGATGACCAGCTAACAAGTCTATCTCCCAGAAACTGCATACTACCAGATGTGCTACAACGTGTATATTGACAACCAGCATGATCCGCATCTGCAAATGCTGTTAGTGCAATTGAAGAATCCTTCGGATACCATAGTCCCCGATTGACGGTTCCTTTTAGATACCGAAACATCCTTTTGACCGCATGTAAGTGTTTTTGGGTAGGCCGAGCCTGATACCGGGCACACATGCATATAGCAAATTGTAGGTCAGGTGTACTGGCTATGAGATAAAGGAGGGTGCCAATCATACCACGATAGTGTGTTGGATCAACAGATTTCCCTTCTTTATCCTCATCTAGTTTGGATTTCTCCACCATGGGAGTATCCACTGGGTCACAAGAATCAAAACCGTATTTCTTTAAAGATTTAAGGGCATATTTTGACTAGTTAATAAAGATGCCTCTGGGATTTTGAAAAATATGTAATCCTAAGAAGAATGATATTTTTCCCATTATTTACATCTTAAATTTTGAACACATGATTTTAGCAAATAGGTCACAAAGTTCAGGTGTGGATGCAACAAAGATAATATCATCGACATATACTTGTACCAGAAGTAATTCCTTGCCTTCCTTATGGATAAACAAAGTAGGATCTACTAAGCCTTAGGAGAAGTCTTGGGATATCAAGAACGAAGACAACATGTCATACCACACACGTGCAGCTTGTATAAACCCATAAAGAGCTTTCTTAAGCTTGTACACGTGATTAGGGTTATCTGGATCCACAAAACAGTTCGGCTGGCTAACATAAACTTCTTCCCGCAAATTACCATTTAGAAACGCAGTCTTGACCTCCATTTGTAGACGACCATGTTCATGTGAGCAGCAAATGCAAGAAAAATCCTTATAGCCTATAATCTTGAAACCAGAGAAAAAGACTCTTCAAAATCAATTCCCTCTTCTTGACGGTAACCACGAGCTACTAATCGAGCCTTGTTCTTTAGAATTCCTCCCAGTTCATCTAGCTTTAGTTTGTAGATCCACTTCAAAGTAATAACCAAATTTATCTGGTCGGGGTACGAGCGCCCATACTTCAAAGCGTTCGAACTCATTAAGCTCTTCTTGCATTGCTTCGATCCAGCAGGATTGAGTCAAAGCATCTTTATACGTCTTGGGTTCAACAGCAGTGAGGAAAGCATGTATTAGTACAGAAAAAGAGCTTGCTCTATGTAATCTGCAGCATTGTGGAAACTGGTTCTTATCGAGATCACCTTATATTTTCAAGGTTTTGGGGGTTTTTTTGATCCTTAGTCCATTTGCTATTGTGTTCAGAAATTTGGTGATCAGGATGCACAATTGTATGAATAGAATCTGACGATGAAGATTGACCATAAGGGATTTCTGGAATTTGGAGACCAAAGTACGGATCATTACCCATATGTTCAACTTCAAATCAGGATTGTCAATCTTAAACAATGTTAGGAATGACGGGAGGTGATGTTTAAGGTGTTGTTGAGAGTTACTTAGTGATGGTGCTTCTTGGTCAACTTGTTGTTGAGGAAGGTGATCAGGTTGATACAACGGGAACTGGAGAACTACTTCAACAATCTGAGCTATGACTTCAGGGCTGGAAGATCAACTTGGTGGAGGTGTGAGTTAATTCATCAAACATCAGTTGAACAATTTTCCCATTTAGTTCTTTGTGGGTGGTAATACGGTGTTGAAGGAGGAGGGTTGGTACGAGTCTTGAACTGATTGTTGTGCAGGAGTACATTTCATGAAGTGTGAGTCTGAACTGCTAGTGTTCAGATAGCCATGTAGTCAGATCATCAAAATTACATGAATTGTTTCAATGATTCGTCTGGTACATCGGTTGTAAATTCAAAATGCTTTCTTTGTGGATGCATAACCAATGAAAATACCAATATCAGCCTTCGGTTGTAACTTACCCAAATTCTCACTATCATTTGTCGGATAGCAGAGTGCACCAAATACATGGAAAAATTATACGTCAGGAGGTTTGTCATGTAAAAGCTCATATGGTGTTTTGCCATGACGAAGGCGTTTGATGGATACGGATTTTGGGTTTAACATTGCGATAGCATCTGGATTCTGCACCATAAAAATTAACGGAGCTTTTGCATAAATCAACATTGGGCGACGGCATACTTCAATTAGATACGATTTCGTTAGATTCACGAAACATTTTGCTGTGAAGAGTGCAGCAACAGATGTTTCATGAGAGATATCCAATCTTCTACATGAATATTCACGCAAAGTTTGATTAACAAATTCAGTTCCATTATCTGTTCTGATTCTTCGGACAGTCACTTAAAGCCGCACTTGGATCATCTTGAGAAACTTGATTATGAAATCTGGAGCTTCATCTTTTGACCTTAAGAACTTAACCCATGTGAATCGAGAGTAATCATCGACAATGACGAGGATGTACTTCTTTCCATTAACACTCGCGACCCGCATTGGTCCACCAAGATCCATGTGTAAAAGATAGAGTTTTTCTTGGTTGGTGTCTTCAGATTTAGGTTTATGAGGTTTCTTCTTGCTTTTACCCATTGCACAAGCAGAACACAAATGGTCCTTTTCAAATTTAAGCTTAGGGAACCTACAAAACATGAAAGTGTTCTAGCTAAGTGGTTTATGTGTACTGAAAGTTCCAGATGAGACAGACGGTCGGTGCCAGTAGCCATGGATTTAGTCTTTGAGGCCTTTAACAAGAGAATTGGCGAGAGGATGTCATCTATCTCAGGAGCAGAGTGTACAGATTATTTCCTCGAGATCCAGTCAATAGATCAACACCTTCTAAATTACGAATGAAGTAGGTGTGTTGACGAAAAGCATCTTCAAGGTTCGAATCACAAAATTGCCCAACGGAGAATAAGTTGTGTCCAAGTCCTTCCACATAGTAAACCTTTGATATCGTAACATTCCCAATCTGATAGTCACCATAACCCAATATCTTTGCAACGTGATCATTACCAAATTTAACTTGTACACATAAACTTTATTGACGAAATTAGTGAGCCTGAGAGTATCTCTGGGCATATGCTTGAGCAGCCAGTGTACCAAATACAGGAGAAAATTTGGACGACCAGCATTCATCAAGAGGGTAGATTGGAACATCGGAAACTTTGGAATCCCTAAGATTGTTTTTGGTTCCCTTTTGTTAGCAGAATAAAGTTTTAGGAACCTTAGATTTGCTACGGGAACTATTAGTTTTGATTTCCTAGGTTTCCTTGAGTAAACAATGTTACGAAAGGTTGTTGTTGTTTCATTTTCTATAGAGTAGTTGGTTATCCTAAGGGGCACTTCAGTTGTTGTGGTAATCCTAGTTATAAAGGGCAAGCTTTCGTACTATAGTGAAGTCTGACCTCTAGGTCTCCAGATGTCTCCAATGTTGAGAACACCTATTCTGTTGGTTTCCAAAATTTTCTATTGAACTTTTGTTAACAGATTTAGATTCTTTACGAGCATTCACATTATTGATAAAATCAAGAAATTATCAATCCTTGATTATTCAGAAGCATGCAATCCATTCCAACTTAAACATATTTGAGTTCAGAATTCGCATTTCGCTTGAATGCTGCACATGAGCAGTTCCTTTAGTTGAAAAACACATTATTTATTTTTGAAACTAGATTTTACTTTTTCTAGGGTGGTTTTTATACTTTATTCATCTGGAGTACTACTTGGTGTTTTTCCGAATCTTATCTTCTATGTTATATTGCCTGAGGCTGTGATCCAGCTAGCACTAGTTAAGACGGTTTTATCCTATAGAAGACAACATTGGTTTGTGAGAGACTATGATTGTGTGTTAGGCTTTTTTGTGTGATTATGTATCTGTTGATGTGATGGGGTCTTAGTAAATTAACTCTTTTGTCATTGTTCTTTGGGGTCACAGCCACTTATTTTTCATCAGTATTGTTGACATAGGGCAGGGTTTTACTGATTGTTTGTAAGCAACTCCTATACTTGTTTAGCATACTAACTGGCAGATTTCTAGGGATTGATTCTAGGGATATTTTGATTAAACATGTTAAACTAGATCCTAATGAATGGGTAGTAGATATTCCTGAGAGTGATTAATATAGGCCAGAGTGAGCTTGTCTGTTTATTCTAACATTTTAGGGTGTTATTGGTTCCACATCAATCTTTATAGCATTTCTGGATCACTAGGGTGTTTTATAACGTCATTAACAACTAGAGTTTTTTCCTTTAAGTTTCCTTAAATCATTCTTGAGAGCTGTAATTACCAAAACTTTTTCCTGAAGACAAGCATTTAAATTAGAAATTTCTACAGACTTTAGATTGTCTTGATTAATCTAAATCATCACATTGTTCGTTTGATCGAATACGTGCTAGGTTTAAAAGAGTCATAAAGTTGCTTAAGGTCGGTTCAAATGCTTCGTTCTCCTGCAATAAGCTTTTGTTACCCTATGATACAATTCAATGTTAATTGTTTCAATCACCTCTAATTTCTAAGGTTTAATATTTTCTCATTCGTTTTCCCTACTTTGAGCATTGTTTGCTCTTTCAATTTTAATGACCGTATCATTCTCTTGGGACTGAGCTTTATTTCATTTAATATAAATAATTGATCACAAAAACTTGGTGCACTTTGTTTTGAAACAGATTATCCCTCTTGAAAAATTTTTGTATTAAGTTGAGAATCACTTCTAAAGAGATGCAATGTTTTTCAAGAGTGGTGGATACTTTTAAACAGTTATATCATAATCTCTTTTTCAATGATATCCGTTTGAGCTCAGTCCCCAAGTTTTTGGAGACACTTTTCACATTCATGCCATTCACAGAAGGATTTATTCACAGACGAATTCAAAATTATGTTCACCATATCTTTGCTCAACTCTTTTTACCAAGAGTAGTTGTTTGTTGTCAAAACTGATTAATTTTAACTTCAAATGTTTTGGATTTTAAACGATGTTATTCCACAGCCTGTTGCATTTGATGAAAGACATTTTGGACTTCTGAAAGTTCATTAACCAAATATTGATTGAATGAGTTAAACAAGTCCTTCAGAGCTTTTACAAATGGAATTATTTCATCCCTAAAACAAGCTTTTGTATGTTCGATTACCCTTCGAACCCTTTGATTTAGCTGTGGTGTGTGGTTCTTTCTTTGACAACCACGTCAAAACCAGTAAGATGGTGTTTAAGTTTCTTCAAACTTGTATTCACCAAGCTAACTTTAGGAAGTTCTTTTGGAACCTCAACTATGGTGGGTCTACTCGAAAGAATGGGTTCTGGAGAATTCACCGAATTCTGAGACCAAAAGGCTTGTTCAGCAGATAATTCAGTTTGTTTAACAAAGCGTCTGTTTCAAAATCTTTTTTAAGTTGGTTTAAGGGGAGCGTCTATAATCGACTGGGTGTAGTCATTAATTGTCTTTTCTAAAATTATGGGATCCTTTTGTTTTAAAGCATTTTTGAAAGAATTCTTCGCAAGCACATTAAGCGGTCTCTTCAGAGTTAGGGATTCACAATGGGATTTTTTTTTCTCAATAATATCACCAACTTTAGCTTTGGTTTCCAAATGTGCTCACTTTTTGCAGATAGAAAGTATTTGAAAACTAGGCTTCGTTTTGTGGTTTTGTGTTCATAGAAAAACTTAAGGTTCGTCAACAATCTTTTTCGCGTGAACTGTTACCTGTGTAGATTGATCTCTCTTTAAAAAAATATTATCTAACTGTTTAATTTCACTTTTCTTATAGGCAATATCCTATCTATGTTCTAGATTCTTATTTTTAAAAATCATCTTTGTGAATGAGAAATTGGTTTGCATTAAAGATTAATTATCGTTTTGAATACGCTATCTTTATTTGCTCGTTCAGAAAGCGTTTGTTTAGACAATCATCTCAACAGACTATGCACATGAATCTGAATATGTTGGCCTCTTTTTTAAAACATGTTAACGCAACATTTTGTCCTTCGTTCAACACTTTAACATATTCCTTATATCTTTTAAGCTCAGCAGTTAAAGTATCATTGACACTTGTATTTTCCAAATTTATCTTGGTACAATTAGCAACTTGGGTATTTAGTTGTTCAATCACAGATAATATCAGTTTGTCTTGTTGTACAGAAGAGGTAGAATTCTGAACAGTTGCCTGTTGTGATTCAATCAGATACTGAGAATAGGGAATGATATTGCTATCACTGGTTATTTCAGTCTCTGAATGATTCACAACATTCGACTGTTCTGAAGACGGCTAACCCTGACAACCTTGATCAATCATATTTTCTTATTACTAGTTATCATGATTGTGTACCTCAACAAGAGCATTTGAACATATGAGATAAATTCGCCATAAGAGCAACTTTGGCAGTGTTGAGTTCATCACTTATCGAGGTCATATGCTCCTATCATTAGATTGTTAAGCAGCACATTGTGAGTATGACTGTCTGTGTGCTTGACCTTCTGGGTTATTTTATCTGCCAAGGAATGTGCTAGTTCCCCCTCATGTAGAATTTGACCACTTGCTTGAGCTTGTACCAGCAACACTTTGTCTTTAAACCATGAATCATCCTATTTCCTCCTTGGTTTAGTGCATTGTTTAGACATGTGTCCTTCCCCTTTACAGTTGTAACATGTAACAATCCTCTATTTCCAGAGTATTACCACTGCTCCTTAAGTGAAAGTTATTGTAGTACCGTAGCATACGAAATTTGTCTCCCTTGACTACTTTGTACGATTACATATTATCCATCCATTAATGGTGGCTTGATTGCCTAGGTTTGTACGTATTCCTTAACTGGTGTAGTGGTAGTGGGATGGATTGCGGGAAGTGACAACAGTAGTCAAGAAAGACATCATGTGATTGATGGAATCAATGGGATCATCACCTTTCTGGAACACTGGTACAATTAGACCCGAGTCAGGTTGGGAAAATTCAGATTGTTGGTTAACTGAGGGTGCATATTCCAATTGAGGGATGGATGATGATAGAGAATAAACGTTGTGGTGAATTTATGATTGATAATCATTGGATAGATAAGTGATTGAAGAGGTGTTGATGATTGATGAGTTGAGCATTGTTGAGACTGATAAGGTGATCCATACTGTGGAGACGGATAAGGTGAAACAAATTGTTGATGTTGAGAGTTCTGGTAAGAGTGCTGATGAGATTGATAAGGAGATTGTGTCATTTGGTGAGATGCAACTAAAGCAAGAGGATCGGAGTTGCGTTCATGCATCAATCGAACTTCATTTGCATGCCGTTCATGTTGTTCCAAGTGAGCATAAATCTGATCAACATTAGTAGTATGCAAGTCTTTGACTAACTTAACATCAGTAACGAATTTGCTCCATTCAGCGGGAAGAGTGTCAGAAACTTAGTATTGACTTGAAATTGCTCCAGTGGCATCTTGTAAATATTCATATAATTGAGTAGCAAAGTAAATCTCAAGTAGTACTCGTGTAACGACTCTCCTTTCTTGTATGAAAATTTATCAAATTCATCGTACAACTTGCACTCTCGTTCTTTCTTTGTTAACGACATTCCTTGCATTAGCAGTTTGATTTTCTCCCAAATATCCTTGGCTACATGATGTAGACTAACAAGAGCATAAATTTTAGTTGGAAGGCCTTGTAGAATGATGTTTATTGCTTTGATGTCACAATCAGCTTGAATGGTTTCTGCGGGAGTTAATTCAGTATATTCCTTTGGTCTGGTTACACCATCCACTGTAATTGTTTGCCAAACAAGTGGACCTTTTTCAACCGAAGCAAGAAACATTCTACCATGAGGTCTATTCATCATATAAATTTCCATTTTGCTTTTCCTCGAGTCATACAAGTGTTTTTCAAGCATCGGTGGTTTATTGTCACCACTAGAGAGAAGTGACTTATCAGCAAGAGTCGTCATTGAGAAATTTGTATGTTAAAAGATTACTTGTTTGATCGAACGGTGGTAGAAAGAATTTGTGTTTAATTAAGATGTCTTTTAAGTGTTTTAATTCACGAAACTACACGGGATTTTACAATTCTTGACAAAACCGGGAAAAACAAATAAATGTTTCACGGGATTTTACAAGTCAACGAAATAAACCGTATAATTTTGAAAACTTGAGTTGTTCGGTTCCAACTAGTGGAAGTTGTTCGGTTTCAATTGTAATTGAGTTGTTCGACTTCTACTATAATGGAGTTGTTCGACTTCTACTATAGCTGAGTTGTTCGACTTCTACTATAATTAAGTTGTTCGACTTCTACTATAGTTGAGTTGTTCGACTTCTACTTAAGTTGAGTTGTTCGACTTCTACTAAAGTTGAGTTGTTCGACTTCTACTTAAGTTGAGTTGTTCGACTTCTACTTAAGTTGAGTTGTTCGACTTCTACTAAAGTTGAGTTGTTCGACTTCTACTTAAGTTGAGTTGTTCGACTTCTACTAAAGTTGAGTTGTTCGACTTCTACTAAAGTTGAGTTGTTCGACTTCTACTTAAGTTGAGTTCTTCGACTTCTACTAAAGTTGAGTTGTTCGACTTGAGTTGTTCGACTCAGTTGTTCGACTTCAGTTGTTCGACTTCAGTTGTTCGACTTCCACTGTTTCGAAACCCAAAGATTTAAAAACACAAAAGACACCTTTTTGATGATTGTTTTGCAAAAATACTTGTACAACTAGTGATACTAAACCTATAGGAACAAGAAAAATGAAAACTTTAAGGTTTTTAAGCCGAAAAATTTAAAATCAAGATTTTGCTCTTTATAAAGTTTTCGAACACAAAATGTAACAAAAATGATGTTTTTCTTGATTCTAAGCTTGTACACCTATATAATAAAGATACTAGATCAGATTTACCAAGGTAAATGATCCTTTAGTGTACACTATTGCTTCGAAAACAAAGAAAAAATAAAGAAAGGACGAAATTTTTGCAAAAAACACACGAACCAAATACATAAACACAAAAACTAAACACACCACTCCATGACTCTTGATACCAATTGTAGAATAATCATATAACATACATGGAAAGAGGAGGCAAGTTGTTTTAGTAAGAGAAAGGGTTGGATGAACACTTAGAGAGAGAAAGAAAACATATATTGAATTATGTGAAAAATAAGCAACCAACCACCTCTCCAAGGCATGGAGAGGTGTTAAGCCAAAAGTTCAATATAGACCCAATATTTGTCATAGACCCAATGAACCAATCCTAGCCACTCATTTTTTCATCAAAAATAAAAAAACCCACTTTCTACCTTTTTTTTAAAATTAAATATCTCACACACTGTTAATCGTTACGCAAAACAAAATATATCATCGCGACGAGAATTAAATTAACTTTCTATAAAGGGGAGACACTATGTACTTTCAACGAACTGTTTTTATGATTTTATAAAGTCATATACGATTTTATGAAATCATATATGATTTATGAAATCATATATGGTTTTATGAAATCATAATTCGTTATACGAATCATATATGATTCGTATGACGAATCATATATGATTTTCGCAATTCGTGACTGAAACAAAATTGAAAAAAAGTTCGTTAGAATCACAAATCATATATTATGATTTTATGAAATCATATATGATTTCATGAAATCATATATGATTTCATGAAATCATATATGATTCGTTATACGAATCATATATGATTTTCGCAATTCGTGACTGAAAAAAAAAATCGAAAAAAAGTTCCTCGAAAGTATATCGTGTCACCCGTCTACTGAAAGATAAAAAAATACTCGTCGCGATGGTGTATTTTTTGTCGTGTGACGATTTACCGTTTGTAAGATATTTTATTTTTAAAAAAGAGGTGGAAAGTGAGTTTTTTTATTTTTGATGAAAAAATAGATGGTTGAGATTGATTCATTGGATCTATGACAAATAATGGGTCTATGTTGATCTTAACTCGAGGTGTTAATATACTTACAATGAACAAGTGGGCTTGGGCTTGCATGGGTTTATCCATGGGCCTTTGCTAACTAACTATGTAAGTTTCAAAAAATTACCTAACGAGCTAACGACTGTCATCTATGGAAGCGACCGACACTTTCCTAGGAATTTCGTATTCCTAACAAAAGTGATATCTTTGTCTAACAATCGATTATTTGTTAATAATACATGATTTAATATTTTTATTGATTATATAATGATATTATATAAATAGTTTAATTCTTTTATAAAATAATATTTATAAAGTTAAAAATATATATAAATATTATATAAATGATACTACAATATTTCTTAAGGTTTTTATAGTCCAAACGGACCCGAAAACACTCGTAAACTACTTTTTCTATTTCTATCAGATTGTTATATTTTTATAAAAATTACAGAAAATTGTTTATAAAAATTAATTTGTTTTTGTAATTTATATTTATCTAAAATCTTTAAAAACTCATAACTTACTCATTTTAACTCTGTTTCGCTTGTTCTTTATATGTATGGAGTCGTGACGAGATAAAATATTCAAATAAAATACTCACAAATTTTATAAAAATCTGTGTCGAAACAGTAAATTCAAAACAGTTTATAAAATCATTTTTATAACTTTAATCTTACAAAAATCATATCTCCTTCATTATAACTCCGTTTTTCATGTTTTTTATATGCACGGTTTTCTATTGAGATGATCTAACATCATAAAATATTTATATATTTTTATCAGATTCAAAACATTACCAGTTTTTATAAAATAAGTTTTATAAAACACTTTTATATATTTAATTATCGTAATCTTACAAAATTCATAACTCATTCGTTATAGCTTCGTTTTTCGAGTTTCTTATATGCACGGAATCCTCATGAGATGATCTATCATCATAAAATATTTATATATTTTTATCAGATCTAAAACAGTATCAGGTTTTATAAAACTACTTTTATAAAAACACTTTTATATATTTAATTATCGTAATCTTGTAAATATCATAACTTCTTCGTTATAGCTTCATTTTTCAAGTTCCTTATTTGCTTGGAATCCTCATAACATGTACTATTTAAATCAGTAGCTTGTATATTTTATAAAAATTTGAATCTTCTCAGAATAATTAAAACAGTTCATTTATATATAAGATTTATAAACTAGTTTTTATAAATTATCACTTGATTAAATTTGTACAAGTCCTCTAAATTAATTTATACCATATGTCTTACATATTTTGGGTCCTCAAATTTATGTCCATCATTCTTATCCAAATAAAATGTCAACATATTTATTTGTGTATAAACTTTAATAATAAACTTTCAACAAATAATTTATAAACTAAATCTATAAATTAACCAACAATTATATAAAGTATTTTACTTGTATTCTATCATATTTTTAACATTATTTCATCATATGAATAAATAAATTCAAATTATGTACAAGCTCATTGTATTTTATAAACTCATAAAATAGACCTTAGATGGTGATTAACAATATAATATGTATATAAAATATGAAAATGAATAATTTAAAGAGATTAGAGTTTATATAGACCTTAAGAGAGTGTATGAGGATGATGAACACACAATCAAAACCCAATATGCAAACCCTAAATTGAAACCCTAATGAAGAAAACCCTAGTTTCTTGCTTGAATCAAACCCGTGATAAATCAATACCAAAGCTTCAAAATCACCTTGCTACACCTTAGATATTACTACTAATGACCCTTGTTTACTTGTAATCTTTTAAAAATCAAAACTATGAATACCCTAAAAATTATATTGGAGCCGTGGGTTATTGTAAGAGAATAAGAGAGGATTTTGCTATGTTTACTTGCAAATGGAAAGTATGTTAAGTCTTGCATGGTACACCCTTTTATACTAGAAGTATTACTCAAACCCACTAGCAAAACCATGTCTAAGAGGTGGTATGAGAGGTGACATTAGTGGAGGTATTAAGCATGTGCTTTATTATAGGAAGTAGTATTTGAATTTACCTTGTGTTTTCCTTTGTATATCCGGCCCTGTGGTTTACAGGAGTAGAAATTATTTATATTTTGTGTATTGGGTATAAAAGTAGGTATTTGTTTGAGTATAGATAGGTATTGGTGCTTCCGTGTAGCCTTAATTGTATTTTATTGCGAAACGTAAATGTTTTACGTAACGAATAAAAATAAATTATGAAAAGTTATAAATTATCCTCGTAATAATTATGTAACACTTGCTTGACGTAAATTTTTTATTTGTTTGATGTCCGTTTACGTTGAATGATGATTTTTAGTTTACACGATTTTAACTAAACGATGAAAATTAAAAGCAAACCCGTAAAACCCTAAAAATAAATAATGGAAAGTATTGAGTCATAAAATGACCTGAAATAACAGATTGTAACACACCAAACCTCCCTTAAGGTTCAACCGAACATCGAGGGGTCACCAAAACAACCAAAGGTTCACCGAACCTAAAGTTGACCGAACCTTGATCATGTTTAACCGAACCTTAACCTTATTTGATTGACCCTTGATATTTTTGACCGAATCATTTAACCCTTCACAAGTAATTAACAAAGTTCAAATTTTTATATAAAAAAGAAAAGGTTCGAAAAATAATTCAACAAGTACAAAATAAAAATTGTACAACACTTAATTGCTTTTTCATTTTTTTTTCAAAAACACGAAAATGAATGAAATTATTAAAATGAGTATTAATATGGGTAAATAAAATTGTGTAAATTTATACGATTGTCACGTACCTTGTAAATTAAATCTTATGAACCTTGAACTTATATGATTAGATCATCGACTTAGTTTGAACATGTCTGTTGACTTAGACTGTTGAATTTGACTTTGTCGTTGACTGTTGACCATTGAATTTGTCCGTTGACCAAGTTTGACTTTCTTAATCATGTGCTTTATAAGTTCGTTTAATATGAAATTGATATCTGTTATCTGTGAAACTGTTAAAAATAGTATAACAAGTATTTCTATATCGAAAGACGCGTCAACAATCTAGGTTGCATCCGGTCTAGGGTACTCTCTTACATTGTTAGCATCGTTTGGTTTACATCTGTTTGAGTGCATTCAAAAACCGTTGTTAGCAGCTTAGTGACCATCTATTTTAGATATAAGAGTATTTCGATATAAACTATCTTTCTCATTTACATGTGTTATATTTGGATATATCTCTCGTAAATTTCACCACAGTGCACTAGGGTATTTTTTATAATACTCATGCGTTAATCCTCAGATTTCGCCCACTAGTGAAGTGGATTACGATAATAGTACTTGTACTACGTGTGGTATTTTTGAGGCACTTAATCTCGTACGAGATGTTTTTCCAAATATAATAGTAATGATGTGTGAAGATTTTATAAACTTTATTGCTACGGATTTTTTCACATCATTATCTATTGATTTTAAATAACACAATGTCTTTGGAAACTAAAATTTCAAAGACAAAAATTTCTTTTGAGTCTACTTTGAAATGATTTGACTGAGTGTTGCTGATAAATGAAGATGGATATTAGGGCTAGTTATCACCTAAACGCTGATAATGTATCCCTTTAGCAAATCAGTGTATCTTCGAGGCTCAAGGTCACTTTACTAAAAGGTCAACTCATTCTCATGCAAATCAATTATTTCTGAAAAGTTTCTAATCTCACACAAATGATGCTATTTCAATAAAAATTAGTTAAGATTAACACTTTTGAGCATGAGAAAATTAAAACATTCTCGTTCATCCGTCCTTATTTTATTTCATAGAAATAGTAACCTAGAACTTAATCTTAAGTGAGGATAAACAAAAACAGAACAAGAGATAAAAATCTTATGTGAAAACAAAAGAGCATATATCTTGTGTCAGAAAAAGCAAGTAAAAAGGAACATGAGAAAGAAAAATGGCATAAGAATGAACAAAAAGAAATGCTCGTTCATACAAAACAGACAAAGAGAATATAAACAAAAATTGAAATAAATGTGCTTAAGTTTGTATTCATGTGAAACTAATCAATGTTTGAGTCTTATTCTCAAAATCCAACATGTCAAGAGAACATCCACAAGCAACTATTGTTTCTGAAGAGTAGCTGGTTCGAAGTGCTAACAGACTCACAATCAAAAAGAACAACCAGCGCGTTGCTTCAAATTTAAATATCATCGATTCATTGCTAAGACTTGTTGCTAGAATTCTCAGACACCACAAGCTATACAAACCGGTTTCCTTAACTGCCACTGTACCTGTCATATACTTACACCAGTTCCCGACAACCATCACTCATAACTCAAACACTTACACATTCAACTTTCAACTTGACACATACACTTACACTCTCACTGGCGGACTACTCCGCAATGTACTGCAGATGCCTCCACCAGATGCTAACAAACCATATACCAAACCTCCCACAAAAAGAATGAAACTGAGAAAGCTAAAGCTCCTAAGGATCCAAAAGAGCAACATGTGTCTCCTGTCCAAAGTGGACGAGGAAAAGGTTATATGCGTTCAGGTAATCAAGAAGCAAATGTCCCTAGCATGTTCAAGAAAAATGTTGTGCCAAAGAAAACAAGATCACTCACTGTGGCTGAAAACATTGTTGAAGAACGAGTTATAGTTGAACTTGCAAAATCTATCAGTATTAAAGTACAAAGACATCAACAATGTAAAATCATGACTCAACTCACAATTGATAAACAAATTGAAAAAGATGTTAAAGACATGTATGCTGAGTGAGGTCAGTAACTCAAAGGTCTTGTAATCGATGATCTAGTTGTTCAATCATTGTTAGATCTACGCAAAGGATCCAAGGAAAGCAGACTTGAGAGTTTGAAGCAAGAAAAGCAACCGGTTAGAGGAGAAGGATCAAGTGTTGCTCATGATAAATAATATGAGTTTGAAGACATTTTAGAAACATATAGTGATGCGACACAAGATTCTTCACGTTCATACACTGATAAAGCAAAAGATGATGAAACTGATGATTATGTCAATTCTGATATGGATTTATCTGATGATGAACCAAAAGGAGATGATGATGTTGTAGGATTTTGAGTGTTCATGTATAACAAGTCTACATAACCACTCAGATCAACATACCTCAGTCCGATGGTTACATGTTCCTCTTTGGAGTACATTCAGAGTCTGCTGAATGAACCACCTGTAAATGAATTGACATATTTTGTGAGCAACTCAGTTTATACTGATGCTCACACAACCTTAATGATGGCTAACCTAGAGGGAGTTCCTGAGGTAAGAAGCTATATATTAGGTGCATTTGAAGTACCATTTGGTACACATGTAGATGTTCAAGCAACTAACCTTGTCTTGTAGGAAATGTTACCAGACGAGGCTGCTCATCACAAGTCATCTCAACCAGTAAATACAATACACTATCCTATAAAAAATCACCAACAGAACTCACTTCAAGCCAAAGCAAAGAAGCTCATGCAAAAGGCAAAGAAGAACATGAGGAAGATTAACTTCAAGAAGGTAGTTTCTCAAAAGTTTAAAGAATATGATCAAAAGCTGGAAGCTCTTACATCTATCAATGTCTTTGAAGTAAGTGAAAAGGCTGTCCATGAAAAAAATCTGAAAGAAATGAAGAAGCTTCTACCTACTCATGTACTGAAAGCCGTAGCTAACTATGTTAATCCTCGACTTAACAACTCAGTGCGTAAAGTTATGAGAAACAACCAAACCATCAACCAAAACTGATGATCTTTCAGAGATGGAATTGAAGCTGAAGCTACTAAACATAATGCAACTGAACAAGTCCTATGAGACTCATGATACTCATCAATAGCTTTACAACACTCTTTATGATTTTGTCACTCTTGATCAAGAAGCACTTGATGCTCAAGATGTAGAGCCATGCTTCCATAAAAGGAATCATGATGATTAGGACCCTCCTAATAATCGTGAAGAGGAGAACAGGAAGAAAAGAAGAAAGGATGCTGGTGAACCTTCTTCTAGATTATTAAGGAAAGATAAATCTCTCGTAGTTCAAGCTCAAGTTCAAGAAGACACACATACTGATCAACCCCAAGACCATGAAGATACTTATGTTCAACAACATCCCAATGTTGGATGGTTTACAAAGAAGTTGGGGTCAGAAAATGATAAAAGAAGAACAACATGGTTTGGACCATCTACTGTTGCTATTGCAAAGAAGCTTAAAGAACTTATCCAGAAAGATGAGCTGACGATAGCATATCTGGAAGGCGCTGGTTTGGAAAAGCTGAAGAAACAGTACAAGAATTATGTGGAACTAGAATATCATTATGATCAACTTAAGGCAGCTGTGTCAACTGAATCTTAGTGAAATAGTGGTAAAGGTGATGTGACCAAGCCAAGATCATTTGAAAGTCACATGTCAAAGAGCACGAAACCCCATCCCAGCTTTTACAACAATGAGTTTTAATACCTGGTAAACCTTAACATTGGAGAGAAGTATACTACATCTCTTACTAAGAACTATGCTGCAAGTTACCATATCAAAGTATTGAAGATATGATCCCAGACAGATGGAGTAAAGAGGTACATCGTTATTAGATTAAAGCCCTGAATGGAATTCATCACTGGGAAGATACAAGACAAGACTCCTTCAAGGCAAAAATCAATAACAGATCACCACGCAAAGTATACTCTGACAAAAGAATCATATCAGTTATAAGAGTTGATGTAAAAATAAAATGAGGTTATGGATTCTTGTTAACAATTATAGTCAGGAGATTGAATAAAAAGGAGTACACTCTCAGCTAGGCAGATCTACCTAGACTCAACCTCAATGATATAGAAGACATTTACCTACTTAAAGTACAAGACAAGCTGCACCATCTCCAGTCTAAGTTTGAGAAAGACTTTAACAACACACTTTTACTCTTTATTCGAACAACAGTAATACGGAACAGAGTTAAAGATTTATAGTAGGAAGTAGAGAGCTACCAACAGACCCTCAATCTGACCAAACCCAAGCTTTACTTTGAAGGAATCAAAGACAAGATACCATACACAATGTCTGGAATAGATAAAGGGGTAGTGCATCTCAATCAACATAACCATAGATCTCTAATGAAGCTAAATGAAGTTAGGAAATTTTGTGATGGTACTTTGATGAAGATTCGAGAAAACCTGATTGACATGGTGAACAAGAATGAGCTAGGACGAGGTAACAAAAGGTTGAAGGGACGAGACTGGAATGACAAGGACATCAAAAGATCCACATAAATGCTGGACAAGATTGATCAGGTCATGAAGCGCAGGGAGTAGCTACAACGATTTGAAGAGTATGTTGGTGGACGTCCCAAGACTATTGATCCTCATTTCTATGTAAGGCCGTAGTAACCATCCCCTTAGGGGGAGATTATGAGAAACACAGAAAGTGTTAGTTACACGGCTATTTATCTAGTTTATCATAGTCTAAGGATTAGATAAAAAATAGACAAGGACTTGTATGCAATTAATGTAAAATCTACTTTCTTACTTAGTCTATCCTCTCTACCTATATATAGAGGGCTAAGGTAAGGAAAAGGGTTATGATTTCTCTCTTATCTAATCTAATCTTTCTTTCTTTCTTTCCCTCTCTACTTCTTATCTAATCTAATCTTTCTTTCTTTTTATACCAACTAACTCAGAGTGAGAAAGTCGATAGAAATGTGTTTAGTCTCTATGAGAAATGAAACAAACTTCTTTTGAGAGAAGCCTGAGTAGCTTGGGAGGGTTGTGCATTACATCACTGGGTCTATGATGACTATCTTTAATACCAGCAATCAACTATGTAATTCTGATAGCATATGTATTAACCCGATTTCTACCCAAAGTGTATGGATGGCTTGTTTCTTTACACCATTTATCCTTACATTTCATTTTAATTCTTCAACCCCTTCAGTATTAAGCCAACGCGTTCTTATTATCACCATGTTAGGTTTGTTCTAATGATAACTCATGCCTTGGATAACATTTTTCCCAATTTCACTTTTACTCCTTTTGTATATCATACCTAAGGATTTATACTCTATCTATTGGAGTGTCCCTGGGTAGATCCCTCTAATTCTGGCTGGATCATAGAAAAAATACCTAGACCTAACCGTCTTATATCTCCTTGATAAACTTAACTTGGTCAGTCATTTGGTATTTCCATCTTAGCCATAAAACCATTTGAAATCAATCAAGGTACTTGTGATATAAATCAAAGCATTTGTACCTTGAAAGTTTAATCTTTTCAAAATTACTCCCTACACATATGCATCAATTTTTGAAAGCTTTTTGCACATATAGGGAGGAAGACGCACTTGAGTCACTTAGATTACATTTATTAGTCTTATATTTTAATTACAGTTTCTCCCCTGATCAAAAATGTCAATTTTTTGATATTTTGGATATCAATTGATTAAAATATGAAAGTTTATAGGGAGAAAAATGTTATCTGATTTAGAATGTATCTTTGGAGCATTTTAATTGTCCCTCTCAATTAATGAGGGTATGCTATAGTGTTGAGTATGTATTTTGAAAGACTTTGAATTTACTGAGAAATTTTTGAAAAATTATACTCCAACACAATTCATTTATTGATCTACACTACATATTTACATATTCACAAGATAATGTATGAGACTGGACCTGAAATCAGCAAAACCGAGAATGACAAAGTCATTTGGTCCGCATGAGCAGTTTGTAGTCCGTCTCGATCTCTTTTTTAGAAGCTTCCACAGCTTCCCCCAAACCAACAATCCTTTCTTGAGAATATTCAATGTACACGATACAAAAAAATCTTTTAGAGGGGTCTTGGTTGATCAAAGAACATAAGATAAACCATGGTGTTCTAGTGAGAGAAAGTAGAGAGAGGGTGAAAGACAAATGTGTTTTTATTAGATTAGAAAAGAGAAAACTATAATGAACTTCCACAACCCCCATGGAGAGTCATGGGGGGTATTTATAGCCTAATACAAAGCTAACTATCCTATTTATACAATAATAACCCCTGCGTTATACGCAGTGTCTATAGCTAGTCTAATTCACATGTAAGATGACAGCTTTACAAAATAGTAAGGCTAACAATCTCCCCCCAAGATGGTGTCTCACGTGAATTGGTTACGATATTTCCTACAAGTAAAAATAAAGCAAAATGATAAGAATGAAGTCTAGTATTCCTTGAGATAGTCTTCAGCGACCTTGATCTTCTTGAATACTCCAGCATTATTTCTTCCGCTTGTAGTATCTATTTGAGTTCTTCAGCTCCCTCCCAAACTGACATCACTGAGACTGATAAGAATTAATACACTAGTCTTCTCAAAGACCTCCTTTCTCATTTAAGATACACTTTGGGAGGGATGATATCATCAACATCGTCTCAATTAGGATGCAGTCCAGTCCCTAAGTACACATTTTATCACTTTTAATGAAGTCGAAACCATAGCACCAAAATCAATTAAGACCCGAAAATGAACTTTTCTCCCTCCTGGAAAGTCATGGTATGAATTTCTACACCAAATTTAATTAAGTCTCGAGTGTAAGCAATATCCCTCTATGTAGTCAAAACGATAACATCAAAACAGTAACATAAATACAACTAAGTACCGGATGTACACATTTCTCCCTCTAGGATGATGACTAACTAAGGAATCATCTTACTCATGTGTACATCTTATGCTAACTAGAACTGCTTACTTAGCATCATAGCCTATGATTACATAAGCAATATACTGTGAGAAGATGTCAAAAAAGAAAAAAAATACTATCTCTACAAATCTCTCTTGATCAACCCGATCTAAATCCCCTTATCTATTCTGTCGGCTAATATTGATGATCACTGATGGAGACAACCTAATATAACGAACTTGAAACTAAAGTATGATCGCCCAAACTTGTGACTTAATCTTGCACTTTTGTTGATTGGAGAATGGTGCAGAGGCAAATATCTAAGTACCATATACCAAACAAGACAATATATAAAAAATACAACACCTCTTGAAACCATCTACAACTGCATCTTCCTGTATCACTAAGCACTACAACGTAACTCCTTTAAGTGATAGCTATAACCAGTGAGTACTACAATGTGACTCCTTACATCAGGTATAACTAGATAAATCAAGTCTTCAATCTTTAACCATAACGTTCAAGCAAGTTATCTTTGACAGTCATGTATCCAACCAACCACGACTTGAAGATAAGATAAGTACACGCCTTCGTGAGATTCTACTTTAATCTCAAATAAGTAACATCGGACAAGAACCTCGTAGTCATAAAAATTCAATAATAGCAACCATTAAGAGTAAAGGTGAATTTTGATAAGGATCGTTTTTAGTGTAGTGTATTGTGTTTGTTGTGTTGTTGTTCATGATTTTTGAAGTGTTATGATTGTTAACAGATATTGGCTCAAAAAATATTCCATATCCGTCTAAGTAATAAAACCCATTCATTTATACTTTTACTGACATGATAGTGTTTTAAAACCTGGCTAAATCCATTAACATAAGCCCACAATAGATAAACCATACACATTTTTTTAGCTTAATACATCATAACTCAGCCCAACACCAATCAAATACCAGCCCAAACCAACAAAAAAAACCACGGCCCAACATATTGAAATATATACCAGCCCAACTCAACCTTTGTGTGTAAACTAGAAGGGGGTTGAATAGTTTTTACCATTTTAAAATAAAACTTAAATTGTTGACTTATGTGAAATCAAAAGATATACACAAGTATATATGATAGTGTTACAATAAGTAAATAAGTAATCTACGAAGTATGAACAAGTAAAGATAAAAAAGATCAAACTGATGACACAATGATTTATAGTGGTTCGGCTACGAAGCTCATCTTCACCCTACTCCACTCCCCAAGTACCCAACTTATGAGTTATCTTCACTATGTCAACAAGCTCCCTTTAGGCAGAGAAAACCGTACACGTCGCTTACACTTTTTTCGGTACTAAACTAAATACCGAGTTTTACTTCAAGGTAGAACCAATCTAACACACTATGTATTTTGTGGCCTAAATACTAACCTGTCATACACATATGATATACACAACACACAACACATGATATACAAGATGAATGATTATCACAATCGTGATGACACAACTAAACTATTAACACTTGAAGCTTGACGTCTTTGTAAGTGTTCTTCACTAAAGAGTGGAATAAGTTGATCACTTGTAATGGATTATGTAATAAGTATAATGATCAAAGAATATAAAAGATAAAAGATGTGTTTGAAAAATATTTGTCAAGAGTTGTTAAAAATGAAAGCTTAAGGTTGCTATTTATAGGTAAGCCTTTGAAATTCAAATGCTGTCCTAGACAGTTGTGAGCTGTAACCCACGGATCCACCATAGCTGGATCCGTCTAGTGTATTAGGTGGATCCGTTGGGAGAGCTGAGACAACATTTATCATTTTATGATTAACCCGAATTATATACAAAATATTGTTTTGTACTTAATAAAACTAGTTTATTAGATTCTTCTAGAACAAAATATTTCTTATCACCAATAAGGAAAGATTTTCTAGATATGAGAAGATTTAAAAAGATTTGGAAAGATTGTTTCCACTTATGGTTAATCTTATTTTGTCTTACATGATTAGTATAACTAGCTTATAATTAATCATGTATTAACTTAAATCATTTGATTAGAAAAGTTTTATGCAAATGATTATATTTTTATTTGATCATTAACTATGTTTAATAATGTCATATTCATACCTTAAGTGATTTGTCATCGTCAAGTAAACTTTTAACTAAATAATTTGTTTACGTAAACTTTTACGTAGTATGCCATTATATTTGTTATTATCAAAACATAAAGATCATTAAATATAAATATCGTTTTTGTGCGAATATTTGTATTAACACGGTAATTCTTGTTATAAATTTAAAACTAGTAGTCACGAGACACATCAAGTTTTTGGCGCCGTTGCCGGGGATTTGTTTGTGTTTTTGTTTGTTTAGAATCTTTGTTTTCGTTATTCTTAAAATCGTTCTTGTTATTGCTTGCCAAAAACCAACCCACCAAACCATCTTTAATAAATTAGTTTTGATTTGATTTGTTTTGTGTTATGTGCCAATCGTGTTTGCTTGTGTGCTTGTGTTTTTGTTAGTTTTCATCCATGCTTGTTTCGCCTTATGTGCAATCGGAAAAAAAAATTACTGCAAAAAGGAGCCGCCAACTTGGCCTAGTTGTCGGCCGGCTCCTCGAGCAGCCGCCCGACTTAGCCCGCAGCCGCCCGGCTGCTCCCTCGTCGACCCACGAATTTCACCCAGCCGCCCGGCTGGATCACCTGGTCAGCCGGCTGGACTTTTCTGATCAAATTCCAAAAAAATTTCTTTTAAAAACTCGTTTTACCTTTATACCTCGTTCGAGCCTTATCCAAAATCATTCCTAGTTGTTTTTACACCTGTATGAACATCCGTTCATAGGGAGAAGGACCAACTAGTCTCTTTTTGCTCGATCGCGAAAGACCCAAACCAAACACTACCCAACCACCCGGTTGGTACCTCTTGTGCTAATTTTGTAATTCTATCCGCTCCGGTTTGATCCTAAACCCCATGGTTAGAACCCGAAGTCTAGAAAAATCGTTGGGTTTGATATATTTTGTACAATATTCGTTTGTGGTTTCGTTTGTGTTTTTCTTTTTAATTGTTTCTTACTTTGTTAGAAAATAGTTTTCATAAAATTGTCTTTAGTAAAAAAAGAGTTAGTTAGTTAGTCAAAAAGAAAAAACTATGTTAATTAAGTCATCTTTGTTTTCTCGTTTGTTTAAAACTTGTAAAAAAAGTCTATAAAAAAGAGTATTAAAAAAATATGTTTCGTCGTAACTAGTTTAGTATTTTACTAAATCTTATCATGGTTATAGTAATAGTAAAAATAATATTAGTAACATTTTTCTTATAGTCGTTAAGCATATTCTTTTTTTACGTCATAAAAAAAGTAAAAAAATACAAAAAGATTTTTGTTCTTATTTGTTTCATTTAGTTTATCTTTTTATTTAATTTTCTATGACTTTTTGTAAAT
>BQNB010043385.1:9966-45542 GCA_026074375.1 Tanacetum coccineum
ATTGTGACAATGATCAGTCACTGACGAGACCATCATGCTTATTATTTTGTTTGGACCACCAAGGTACAAAACTTTAAGAAGATAATGACTTTCGTTTTGTTGTCATACACCGACTATGATTGTTACTTTGTTACAATGTTCAGTTTGTCTTCGATGCATGGTAGAGTTAGTTGGACTAACTACATCAGACGAATATAAGACTTTGATTTTTTGAGCAGTCAGAAAACTCGATTCATTGAATTATATAAGCTAAAGGTTAAAAGAACTGTATGCGCAATATTTAGTGCATAGTACACTTACACATGAAACCCCGATATGAACCAAGTTCTAAAACAATTTCATCATTACAGCCCAATAATTATATAGCTTAATATAAGCAACCTTGTTTCTTTCCTTTTTTTTTTTTTGGTTATAAGCACAATATAATTAAGAGCTGAATCACCACCAAAGTGATCTAGCGGTCACCGGTAATAAAGACATCTTGATGTCCTCGTTAAGGGTCTCAGGTTCAAACCTCACTAGTTAAACACTTTGAGGGTTGAAAATGGTCATGAAATACCCAGGGGCGGAGTTAGGATTTTTAGTTAGGGGAGGCTGACAATGCTTAATGCAGAAAGTCATAATGATAAAGGGGCTCAATGTAAAAAACTAGTAGAAAAACAGCTTGCAATATAGATAATTAATGAATAAAATAGGCTAATTAGGGGTGGCTCAGCACCCACTAGTCCCCCTACTAGCTCCGCCCCTGGAAATACCTCGTGTAGTTAAACACTTTGAGGGTTGAAAATGGTCATGAAATACTTGTCTCCCGAAGTAATCTGAACAGGGAAAGATTAAGAGGTAGCCGGTATGATATTTCTTGTTAGAAAGCTAGTTAGTATGCCTTGCATATGTGAAAAAGTCGACCGATTTGTTGCAATAACGCATTAACTAGGCACAAGAAGGCCAACTCGTAAATGCCCTTGGAGTAGCCTCTTCTACGCGCGTTATTTGTAGCCAACAAGGTACATTTGGCTCGAATCTCTAACGAAGAACTCATATATTATTCCGACTCTGGACCCCAAACTTGCACCAACTGTATATTGGTTATGCTATCAACAAAAATGCACCATGCAATTATGCATATAAGCATTTGTTCAAACCAATTACTAGAATAGTATTAGCAGAATAGCAACCACTTGTGTAAACTGTAAAGCCAGCATAGTTTTAAAATATCCCTGATTTTTTATTTATGTAAAGTACATATAAGAGTAGTATGTAGCATATGATAATGTACACTTCAGATTTTGTTTATCTTCACTCATTATACTTTGTTCTACTTGTTACCCTTTTATCTTGACAGGGGAGCCGAATGAAGAACTAATCAAGATTTGAATCAACACTTGCTAAATATAGGAAGTTGCATCTACAAGCCGATGTCTGCTGGTAAGCTGATTTCCAGAAAATACAAGCTGCAAACATAGAGAAACAAGATGGAAAAGAATATCATTTCCAAGCATTTGAATTGATTGAAAATTGCAGCAAAGAAATGCTTATTTTTGAAAATAATAGCAACTTAACATAGTTGCCAATTTGCCATCACTGGTATTAAAGACACGTTGTTCCAAAATTTTCAAGTATGCACATTGTAAGGGTTTAGCTATTTTGCGTAATTATCGCAAAAAATGTTCTATATGCCAGTATGTTGGTTTTTTAGAAACCAAGTCCCGATTAATAACATTTTAAATTTAAACTATATACTCAAGGCCGTTATTCGGGTAAACCCGACCCGAATAAGCCTTATCTGGTTCGAATAAGCCAAATTATAATGGAAAACTTTATAAAATAGGAAAAATTTTATATAAAACCAAGGAAATATATGAAAAAACTTTAAAAAAATCCCTTATGCGGGTTATTAGAGTTAACCCGAAACCCGACCCTAATAAGAGTTCCGGTTAAATGGGTTAACCAGAATAACCCGATTAATATTTTTAAACCCATTCAACCCGACCAGAATAAGCTTATACGGGTTGGGTTTGGTTACGCACGTACGGGTATTTTTGACAGCCTTAATACTCATACAACATACACTTCGATTGGCGTTCCAAAGAAGAAAATTTAAGTTTCAAAAAAATATATAGATCTTATTTTAAAGTACATAGAAAGGATCTCCATTTGCATACTTTTTTATATCTCAGAAAACAGATTCAGATTAAAGAATATATTGTTTTGAACATAAAGTTGAAGTGTATCTACATATTTCGTGGTGTAAAGATTACCTTGCAGACATAAAGGCCATTCCAAAGAAGACGGCCTTGACAGCATGTTTCTGTCCCGCATAATCAAATGCTAATGGCAGCATTTCATGCAGCGTTAGAAAGGCCATAACTCCGCCAACTGTTTAGCCACAAAGAGGAACCATAAAATAATTTATATTAATTTGAGACAGAATGCTTCACTTGAACATTCAAGGGAAAAAAAGTGAAGAACGTGCTACCTGCTCCTAGCAATCCCTCGAGAATCTCAGGATCCAGGCTACTTGGGAAGAGATATGCTGCAGATCATCATATATATGATCACACACGATATAATTCATAATAATTCGAAAATAGAAATGGGGCATAAGTACATGAGTTTTCTACACAAGATTCACACACTTTTGTAACAAATTGAGGTTACAATTCATACCTACAATAATGACGCCCAAAGGCTCAGCAAGCCCAGAAACAGTTGCCAGTTTGAACGCCTGCCATTTGCTGAAATAAGAATATAAAAAAATTAAACTGAAAGCTTAAGATGTGCCATGCATATTGCAACAATTTCACTTTTTTGGAAAAAAAAATTAGATGCAATTTTCATGAGATGGGGAGCTTTATTGTTTGTATTTTCTTTTAAGGAAGTCTCACCTCTGTGTTGCAAAATAAACTGGAAGTGCAACAGCAACACCCTGTCAAACACAGAAAGTAAATTAAGGACAACCATCAAGTAAGGAAAAACCTTTAAAACAATCTCCATGAGCGGATGCATAATAACATTTTCCCACTTGGAACTGCTAAAAAGTACCACAAGGGTAAATCTGGAATTCAAGTTTACCTCTGGGATATTGTGCAAAGCGATAGCTAACGCCAAGTTAAGGCCAACACGAAGACCCTACAAAAGAAGCATGAATCAGTCATGACCAATTTTCTAATTATTATGAGAAGAAAAAGGTCAATAAGTAGGAAGTCGTGAAGTTAATCAAAGATGATACAATATTAGTCAAAACTGATAAAAATAGGGTTACAAAATACTGAAATAATCGAGTAACATGAAAGTCAATGTTCTATGAAAGCTAAACAAAAATTCAATTGCTATAAGTGTAACAGGAAAATTGTCTATATTTAGCTCCGGGCAGATTGCTTATTTACCTTAAGTGATCCAAGGAAAACAGCCATTCCTTCTGGAAAGTTATGTAAGCTGATGCCTGCAAAAATATAGACATAAAAAAAAGTTACCACTAAGATAGGAACATACAAACAATATTTTCGAAAGAGTTCGTCTGAGGAAGATATAATCTTTACCTACTGCTGTAATTATTCCACTAAATAAAACTTGACGACGATGCTTCTTCATGATATCTTTGCCCCCTTCATCCCCATGTTTCTGTAATTGTGCAGATAAGTTGATGTTATATATGCAATAGACCATCCGATAATAGTTGAAGACTATATAGATTTACTAGGATAAGAGAACTTAACCTTTTTACTTTTTGAGTCTGACGTGGGAGCAAGCGATGGTTCTGGAATGAAGTTAGCAATGATGGCAAAGAAAATGACACCTCCAAAGAACTGTGTACAAATTACTTTAGACGTTATTAAAACATTCACAATAAAGGACTTTGCAAAAAGTCGGGTTCTCAACAAAAATACAACATAATTAAGAGGGCACATTTGTATTTTAGAAAGTACCGTCTCACCCAAAGATTTCCTTTGAGAAATCCAATGGAATTTATAGCGTTATGAGCCAAATCAAAGAAAGATATGCTTAACATAAGGCCTGCAGCAAAGCCCTGCACCAGAAGCATTGATATGTTATACAATGTCATTACAGATTATGATTTCTTTTGAATTGCAAATAAGGTTCATTGGTTGCAAATGAGGATACATGTGATTTTCAGAAACCTAAATCTATACATACCTGTAAAAGTCCGAGCATCTTCAAGTTTGGAGCTTTAGTCAAAATCACAAGAAGTGCACCTATTCACCATGCAGGGTCGTATAAAAGAATTAATTAGGCATAAATAATGAGAACGTGGATCTCTAAATATCGCAGATACAGTCAACAAAAAACTTCTGACTATGACTTTAAGCCTATAATGTTACAATTCACATTTGATGCAATTTGTAACAAATTCAACACAACGTAAAAATATTTCTTGCAAGAATGACAAATTATACGTAAAGCCACCAATTCTGAAGTTACAAATGAGTGCATTTGAGACTAGGAGAGGGTGTAAAACATGATCATTATACAAATATACTTGGAAAGCATAGTGTGAAGATTCCTATGAGAAATCAACAAAACATCTATGTCTCGTCATGGGAAAACTTTCCTAGGATAAAATTTCGCCTATTAATCTGCTTAGATGTTCAATACTATATGGTTCAGAGTTGTATTGTCTTTCCATATCCTAATTTAAGTAAATCCCAACAGCGGAGACCATATAATAAACAAATACTTACCCTAATGATTGATATGGTGCAAGAACTCCTTCTGAGTTCAAAATTTTATAGCACGTCTTACTCTCATCATCATGGATATGGTGCACTTTGACATTTTGGAAATCAAACAGCATAATTCTTAACTTTTAGATAATTCACATTTAAGCATACCAACGGAACCACAAATAAATTCAGTCGTTGATTACTAAATGCTTATGATTTTTCAAACAAAGAGGGTGTTTGGGATTGCATTTTGGAGTAGATTATCTGATGATTTCATTCACAAAACGCAGATAATCACAAGATAGTGTTTGGCTAACCATTTGAAAAAACATGATCACGTCCATCTTCTTAGATAAAAAAACGCAACGCACAATCTGTTATGAAAACGCAATTCCAAACCACCCCCCTAAAACGCACATTTAGGCATAAGGCTTGTCCTAATTTTAACAAGACTACAACTCAAATATTCAAACTAATTCATCTTAAACTAACATTTCACAAATTCATAGATTCCCAATTTTCCAATTTTAAAACAAGGGCTTATCGTCTAAAAATGTATCTTACTTGTCATGTTTTTTAGTTGTATGTATCATAGTTACGGTCAAACTATTCAATAACTAACTTTTTAAATTTCGATTGTTGAGTATATCGATTCCCAAAATACGCTATTCGATTCCCAAAGTTACGTGATTCGTTTCCCAAAAATAAGTCAATCAATACACAGAATAGTCAAAATTCTAAAAGTTAGTTATCAAATAGTCCCCTAAAACAAACATTAAAACAAAACATACACTTAAACCTTAAAACCCTTTTAACCATACTAAATCATAATTTAAGATAATAAACATAAATGGATAAAAAGAAAACTAACCCAAAGAAGTACTTAATCCACCAATAAGAGATAATGAAAGAGCAACCAATACTTGAGAATCCATCACTCAACAAATTTCACAACAACAAACAAATTGGAATAATAATGGGTTGGGTATGTTTTCTTTGAAAATGAGTTTGAAAAAGGGGTTGGGTTGTATTTATTTATAAAAAAAATGACGGTTAATTTGGGGGGATGATGATAATATGCCAAACTGCTGACACTAGGTTTATGGTTACTTGCCCCCACTTTGTTCCTTCCTATGAATATTTTTGTTTTCTTACGAGATCAAAGTATATTCGTCTAATTCAAATCAAATCGATGCAATACTGTAATTATTTCACATCATTTTCATTTTAATATTTTTTTTCTCAAAATCTTGGTCACTTTTTTTTTCTTTAATTTGTATTTTTTTTTTTTTGTTAAACGTTGTTTTCTACGCGTTGTCCGACTAATTCACAAGGCTACCGCTATATAGACTCAAACCAGATAAAGCCTTCTATTTTCAAAAGGTTAACGTGGTCACTTCAAAGTTGTTCGCACCTAATAAGAATTGAATTTGATATCCACAAACCATTGTCATTAGGCAACCCTTGAGTGGTTAAACCAGTTAACCGGTTAACACTCTTTTTAACAAACGTGTTTTGAACTTATAATCTTTAATACTTTTGTGATAACTAGAACGGTACCCGCGTAAAGCAGCGGTTTCGGAGGCATTAAAAATAACAAAACTAAAAATTAATAAAAATATATTAAAATGAATATTGAATTAAAGAGCATAAAATTTTAGAAAATACGGTGAAATTAAATCATAATAAAATAGAGAAAAAGATATTTCAATTTAAAAATAAAATAGATTTTTTTTCACATAACAAAAAGTTGTTACAAGGTTGTTAGATGATGTTTTTGTTGTTAAAAGAGATATTTTCATAAAAAGAAAAGGAGAAAGTCTGAATTTTCAGACATTTTAAATATAGAATGTCTCAGATGCTTTATAATATAGTATAGAAGTCAATTAGTCACATGTCTTCTCGTATTAATTCACTTTTATTTTTTATCTTCTCGTTTGTAACAATAAGGTATGTAAACTTTTTTTATCTTCTCATTTGTAACAATTACCGCTTGATTTACATCAATCAATGTTCTCATGCCCAAATCAGCCCAAAAAGTTGGGCCAGCATAAACTAACTTACATCCAATCGGTTTGTTATCAAAGTCATATCCACAGGCCAAACTTACATTCAGAGGCCCAATTTTAAAAGCCCAAACAAGGACATATAACAAAATGAAAAAAAACAAAGATAACTTTAGAAACCCAAACAAGGACATGTGACAAAAATAAAAGCTAAACGAAATTTAGCACTAGGACATGTAACAAAAAAACCAACACATCATAGAAATTCGAATGCAAAAACAAACGAGGCCCGCCGTAACGCGCGGGTTACTTTACACCTCGTTTGTAACAATTACCGCTTGATTTACATCAATCAATGGTTGTGGTGCTCACTGTGAGTACCAAGATCATGAACGGGCGTTTTTCATTTGTATTTTTATTATTGTTTTCGATACAAATGCGTAACAGATATATTTAAGTGGAAAAAATAGTTAGGAGTAATGATAAAAAAACAAAGAAGATAGCCGCGCGTTACGGCGGGGCATAATTTTTTACGAATCGATTTCGAATGAATATTGAGTGGGAATGTGTTCGCGCGTTGCGGCGGGGCTGACTTGTATGCAACACATTTATTTTATTTCAATGAGCTTTTTTTTAACAATCACGGAATCTGAATGAATATTTGTCGTTGGGGCGAGTATAGTATTTTTTACTTATTTGGTTAACAAAATATATGGTATTCGTATTTATAGAGTATGACATGTACCTGGAATCATATACTAAATGTATTTACTTATCAAAGTTCATAAACGTTAACGGGGTTTGAAATACCTAAACGGCGTGACTTAGATTTTTGGGCGAGCGAATAACTTTTAGCATGTATATAAATATAAATATGAATGCGAAATTTGTTTTTAAATACAGTCGTAAATGACAAAAAAGTATAGGTTATTTATATAATTTAAACTTTCATAGAATTGTACGTTTCTGACCCTGTCGTTTATTTTAAAGTTATTAGATAGTTTAATGTGTGTTTTGAAAGTTTATTATATATCAAGGTTATAAATAGCGTGAAGCGTGGCGTAGTGGCATAGCCAAGCCTCAAGCTTTAGCGTGAGGCGTAGCGACATGGCGTTTTTAAGGCGTGACTTAAGGCGGCAAATAGAAAAGATTTATTTTTTTTAAAAGTTCTCAAAAAATTCTGAAAAAATTTCACAAGATCGTGTATGTTGGTGCATGAAAAAGTTGTAAAGTAAGTTTTTCTAAAAGTGGATAGTTTTGCCGAAAAATTTTTATTAAAAAAAACGTTTGTGCATTAAATCGGTTTTTTGTGCATCAAAAATTCGTTTTTGTACCCAAATTCTTTTGACTTTTTGCATCAAAATTTTATTGCGCATCAAACTATAACAAGTCGAAAAATTTGTGCGTCAAAATTTTTTTGTGCATCAAAATTTCTTTTTTTGCGCATTAAAAAAACGTATAAAAACTCAAAATTAGAAAAACTTCTTTTACAAAAGTTTTATGCACCAACATACCTGATTTAGTGGAATTTTTTTAGAATTTTTCGAGAACTTTTTTAAAAAAAGTTTTCTTTTTATCCTTCTCACGAATATTTGACTTTTTATTTTAACTTTCCTATATATATATATATTGAAGTGTTATATTGAGAACCCATTTTAGGTGCAGAACTTTACAGAACTCTTAAAATGAATATGAACCATTAGATGGGCTTGATCAAAGGTCAAGATTAAAAGGGCCAAAATTACAATTATACAAAAGATGAGGTAGTTTTTCTAAATTAAACAAAAGGCTGAAAGGGTAATATTGGTACTACACATTAATTATTTTTTGAATGGTTTATATTCTCAGATCTCTATCACTTTTAACCCTAACCCACAGTTATCGCTCCGTCAAAAAACCTACCCCCAAAAAACAATCATCTGTGATACGCTTAATTTTTGAGAAAAATAAATGATCCGAAGATATTTGTCACTCATTTATTACCCTTAATTTTTTTTCTTCCGAGCCTTGCTTCATGATCTGTCATACCCAATAACAATTGCTATGTTTCAAAAAAAATATCCAACATCAATTGATAATCGAGCGTTCCTATAATCTTACACGTTCAATTTATTTGCCGATCTGAAATTCGATTGCTTTATAGGTAATGATAAAATTGTTTTTTTCTGTGAATTGATTGATGGATTCATTTTTTGTGTGAATTGATCAATGAATTCGTTTTTTTCTGTGTTTCGCTATTTAATTTGTAAGATTAATTTTGTATCACACCTAAACATATAAGATCATTACTTTATTGTTCTTCATGACAATTTATCATCACCGCCAATAATATATACATACATATATTCTTGTTCTCAATATAAAATAGAAAAATGCAAGCTTGATTGTAGATTTGCATTTGAGTTGTGTTCTGATTTGCAAACGTGCCTTATTAGAATAGAGAACTATGTTCTAGATTTGCTTAATATTTTACTTTGGTTATATAAATACTTCATGTAACCACTTAGATGTGAACCGTAACATGATTTAGTATTTATAACTTGTAAAATTGGTACAATTATAGTTTTTGTTTGGAATTTAAAATTTGTTGATATTTTGTTACAGTGACGATGAGGAGTGAACAAAATGGTAAAGACGGTGTGTGAGGAAAAAGATTAACGAATACATATACATTTTTGAAAGACGTGCATATATGTTCTTGGAAGGTGGACACATATGTTTTAATGAATTTGACGAGAAAGCGTAGCGTGCACATATGTTCTTGGAAGGTGGACACATATGTTTTAATGAATTTGACGAGAAAACGTGACGTGCACAATTTGATATAACGAGTTTTTTTTGTTTTTATATATTTGTTTCAGGGGATGACTTAGAACCAATTAAATGTCGAGAAATGCGAGAACCAATCTTAACCCTTCATTTATTTAATCAATGGATGTAAATGAGTGATGGCATAAACGTAATTAAGTGATAAACCAGGTTGGCTAGCGGGGCAATTAAGGAATTTCCGAATTAAAGAGATCACAAAATCAGATCCTAATTAAAAGGAAGTTAACACATAAACTGCCAATCATTTTTCTCTTCAACCCTAATTTAACTTCTCTCTTTTTTCACAGCCGACCTATCGAGATCATAACTCCTCTTCTCAAAATAATATTTTCGTATCCATTCTCACATATGATGTCAATCCAGGTATGATTCGTATTTATTTATTTTTATATGTGTTTGGCTTTTAAAAGCAACAACAATTTTTTCTTTTGATTCTAGAAAATTGTTACGTCTTTTGCTTTTGAAAATGGACATGTGCATGCATCTCATTTCATTATTTATCTTCCAATGGTGATTTTTGATTGTAGTTTCGTGGGTTTATGCTTGAAAAGTATGTGATCATTGGTTTTTGTTTATTTATCTTTTTGCCTTTGTAGTGTATTTGGTTAATAAGAGATATAATAGTTGTTACGGTTGCTTCACCAAATTTTGATGCTATTTTAAAACTTTGTTTCATATATGGTCACACGTATTTTTCTGTTAGTTCCTTTAAATCCTTTTTTAAAAGGAGGCAATTAAAGATTATGAAAGTGGTCATTATAGTTGTAGTTTAGAAAGGATGTATAGTAATTATTGTCTCTTATTTTGTTGGTTTGATCACGCATATGTATACCGGTGCAAATGTGCAATTGTATGTATAATTAGATGTTGACTTGGTAAATGTTTTGCATTCATGCGTATGTATAATTAAATGTAGACTTAGTAATTTTTCTTTGGATCATGCATGTGTATTATGGATCATGCATGTGTTTAATTAATTGTAGACTCCGTTACTCTTTTGTATTCATGCATATTGGTGAACTTGTATGTATACAAAGGTTTTGGTGAATCATAGTAATTCCTATACACGTGGTTTTCTAATTTCATAATTAAGTTGAATGATATTTAAAGGTTTTGTATTTCTCTATGATATTTCACATTATCTTTTGATATTATGCTATTTTATTTAATAACAATAGTTTGAGTAAGTGCGCATTTATGTTCTCCTAGATCATGCATATATGTAAGAGTACTTGGTATAATCAAATTTGGCTGCATCATTTATTATAGGAAAGAATTATGCATATGTGTTTTGTTAGGTATGATTAAATAATTTGTTTATTGTGGTTACAGGTTCGAGTATGATGAGCAATATGAAGAGTGCATATGTGTTTTATACATACTATCTAGCGAGAAGATAGTTGTGATAAAGATGTAAAGAATGACGACACAAGTGCATGTAGCAGATACAAGTGCACATGAACTAACTTGAGTACGTAAACATAAGGAGGCAAATGAATGAACTCAAATGCACATGTACATACAAAGAAATCGAGTATCTAACGAGGGAAAATACATGTGCATCTACGATAACACCAAATCTGGTTGTGTTAGAGATTAATAGACACGTCTATACATCAACGAAATTATCATTTATTATTAACTTTTAGAAAAAAAAATTATTTGAATTGTATTTAACATGATTGTAGCTTTTGTATATATTGTTTTGTTTTGAAATGTATACGGTACATGTAAATTATTTATGGTTACCATTTTATACACTTGTGTAAATATTTATGACCAAAACACATATGTTTAATTAATTGAACAATAAAAATATATAAATAAAATTACATTATTTGAAAAAAAAAACACATATGCATCGTACCTTTTCAAACCATACAGTCTAAAAAATTACTAAAATTTAGAAACTAAAAATCGTTTTTTTATTAAAAAATTAAAAAATATATACAAAATGTAATTTTACCTATATACCCTTTTGATTTAAATTAAAATGATAAATTATAAAAAAAATGATTGGTTAATGCTAGTTCTCGCAATTCTGTACATTTGCTTGATTTTGAAAAAAACCTCACCCTATATATATATATATATATATATATATATATAGAGAGAGAGAGAGAGAGAGAGTAGGGATCCAGTGAGAAGTAAATTAAAATAAGAAGTTGTGAGAAGTGACTAAAACCACACATTTGAGATGCAACGACTTGCATTAGATGCATTTTTATTCATTTAGATGCACCATTTTAAGTTTCGAACGTTAATTTGATACGTAGAAGGTGCAAATTGATTTTCATGATTTTGGCACATGCAGAGGAACAAAAAACAAAAGAAAATATGAAATGCATCTAATATACATATATGCATCTAATTAAAAGCTAAAAAAACACATTATGAAGCGTTATAATGCATCTTTTAATAAGATTATGAGATGCTTATTATTTTAAGTCGATGCATCTCGGTTATGCGATTATAGTTACTTATTTATCTTCTTATTTTAGAAAACTTTTATTTGCTCATAATATATTTATATTATATATATATATTATAATATATATATATATATATTTAAAATATTTATATATATTTTATATATACCTAGCCTATAATACCCCTGTGACTAAAATCGTCGGAGTGTCGCTATAAAAACTTTGAGAAAAACAAGTTTCATTAGTAAAATTAACAATAACAAATGCTTACTTATGTGTAACAACGAAACACATCATGTTTATCTGGTTTCCAACATGCTTATAGGAAATTTGAAATTTTCTTATAAAAACTTTGTTAAATGCATACCGTATGGTTGCAGCGGGCAGCTTGTTAAACGCAATTTTTTTATATTCGTATTTGCTATATTAGGTATACTAAGGTTTTATAGCTTTGTTCATTGTGTTTGGCACTTTATGTTTGCTAAAGTTTTAGCAAAGTCTATGAGTACATGTTGAGTGTTTTTTTTTTTTGTACTTTGTCACGGATTACCCATTCTACCCCATATATCAGTAACAAATTAGACATGGTTTGCTTAGATGCATAGAGAGGAGTTAGAACACAATAATCTTTTCAAAATGAAATAACCCATATAAAAAGTTAGCTTTTACCCATTAACCAACCGACGACATCAAAACAACTTTCACATACTTAAAAAGAATGTCATTTTCCAAATGAAATAACACGACAAAATAATTTCTTAATGTACCAAATCAATTTATCATTTCCAAAACATAGCAACTACCTGATGCATTGTGTAATGTGATTTACTACAGCTTATCGCAAACCATGTTTCATCTAAAAAATGCAGCAAATTGCTAATTCGCGTAAACAAACTGAATGCACACACTAATAGCTTAAAAACACAAAGTACAATCATATTTCGAAGCATACCACAATTTGCTACAACTACTCATTTAAAAAAACATCATTCTCATTAAATATACCAACTTCAAGATAGACATGCACTTGTAGTCTTGCACAAACTAATTATGTACGAATACAAAAAAGCGAAATCATAGTTGACACTACATTTAAGTCAAGTAAAAGCTACTTAATCCATCATTCACCCCAACACATTGACAACCTAACTACTTGACAAAATACCTAAGAAAACTGGTAATAACGCCAACACTACACTGCAGCGATTCATTCGAACTATCATCTGCCGACATGAAATGGAGGCTCAATTTTAAAATTCAATAAGAAAAACTATAATTAAGAAGATGTAACACAACAGTTACGTTGTTAAGTTCTAACAGCTTTGAACCATCTTCCTTATGAACACCTGTAATGTCCTTTGCATTTATCATCGAAACCACGTTTCTTGATAAATGCAGTTCTTGGCTTAAACACCGTGCCTACTGCACCAACCGTGTTATATATAGGCCTTAATCTGCAACAAAAAGTGTATTTGTTCAGTCTATCTGACATCAGTCCACTTTTCCTTTAGAATTTATGATAATTCAATTAATAACTACAAACCAAAAGTTAAGCATAAAAAGCATACATCGTATTAATATTACAGCCCCTTTTCAAGTGAATAAGTAGATATTAAATTAAAAGCAACATCAGTATATGCTTATCCAATAGCATCTAAATAATCGAACGATGCCTACACAAATGCATACCTGGAACGAACAAGTTTAAGATCTTTGGTGCCCCCCGGTAAGGATGTAAGTGTAATATAGATACCGGGCTCGTCCTGCTTAACACATTCAATATCAACATGAGAATCACCATCTTTGCTTATGCTGCTATTTCTTAATCCGTCATAACACTTCCCCTCTGTTTTCTCCTTTATGAAGTGGAGTAAAAGCAGGACGCTTGTCACTTGTTAGAAAAAAAATACACAAACATATGTATATAGATATATTTAACTTCAACATTTTTTATAAAATCGTGCGTATGTCAGAAAGATTGCAATATTTGGCTCATTTTTCACATGTATTTTTTGATCTGAATGAATCGGTAAATATGTGTTATATATTTGATAAATAAAGTTTATTATATAAAAAAGTCGTAAATAGTTAAAAGTGAGGGTATATTTTGTAAAAAAAAATCTATTTATATTAAACATCAATATTTTTTATAAAATCGTGCGTATGTCAGAAGCATTGCAATATTGGACACGTTTTGTTCGCAATTCAAAAATCTTTCCGCAAGTATTTTTTGATCTGAATGAATCGGTAGATATGTGTTATATATTTGATAAATAAAGTTTATTATATAAAAAATTTGTAAATAGTTAAAAGTTGAGGGTCCATTTTATAAATTTTCTTTTTCTTCTCTATTTTGCGCCGGCGAATTTTTTTTTTACTTTGGGCTGGTGTTGGGCTTATTTTTTTCCGGCGTCGTAAAACGACGTCGTTCTTGACATGTAATGATATATATATTAATAATAGTAAAATAATCTCTACTCCTTATAAAACATTTAGGACATCTAAAATTAGAAGTCTTAAAAACTTTAAGTAACCAAAACATTTCTTATAATGGAAAACACCATTTCAAAGACTTATAACATCCCTTTAATATTAATATTAATACACCCTTTCAAAAATTTGTAACAACCTTTAAAATCAATACATCACACACATAAATAAAAGTTATTACATTGAGATGTAACAGCCCAATATTCATAACAGTCCATTTAATGCTCATTTTTATTTTAATAACACTTACGAAGACAAATGTAACTGTTGTTTCACTATTTCTGAGTTACATTTTTTTCACTATATAAACAACTTCAACCAGAGTCATTTTTTAACTCTCTCTCTCTCTCTCTCTCACTTAACAAGCTCTTTTATTGTCTCTCTTTCTTGCGTTTTCTTTTCTCCTCTGCTCACACTCTGGCAAGCAGTAGCAGCTCCTCAATATCCGGCGACCTCCTTCGACCACAAGGTCCGTTTTTCTAGTTCATGGTGATTTTTGTCTAATTTTTAGCAGTTTATAATCTCATTTATTTATGATGTGGTTATGGTATGTTAGAATGAAGATAAAGAGAAAAAAGCTAAATGTATGGATGATTAAGATGAAAGAAGATGTCAATATGACGATTTGTTGATTTTCACATATATTTTATGTAAGAGACATCAAAATCTTTTACTCTATTATTTTTTAATATATCTTGTTTGATTTTTAAAATTTTACAGACCTAAGAAGATGAACAAAACAATGGATGAAAATTAGAGGATGATGATTGATTGACTTCTACAAAACTTTTTGGTAAGTTATTTGCTAATCTTTTGTTAACATGTTTGTTATAACTCACTGATATTTTGTATGGGATGAGTAAAAGATGATGGTGATGTTGATGGGAGCAAGGAAAAGAAGATATGGATGTCTCCAAGACATTATGGTCATGACATAAACAAATATTATATAGATATATTTTTTTCCAAAGTATAGTGTGATAAGTTTTGTTCTTTGAATAAAGAAGAATGTATTTGAAATCTATACTGCATTATAAAGCATTTAGCATCAAATAACCACACCAGTTAAATTCGCATATTCAGATGATGGTTGTGTCAGATATTTGAATTTGTGGTGGTGGTGTTGATGGCCGTGAGTTTAAATAAGAGTGGATATGAAATTATTTGCATTGTTATTGCTTATTTTAATTTTAATTAGTATTTATTTGTAACAACCCACAATATTAATGGAGCTCATTTAAACCATATGAATTGTAACAACTCATTTAAACTATAAATTGTAACATACTTTTAATATTAATTTATTTTTTTTTTAAATTGTAACAACCGATTTAAAATCACCTCCCTCCTTTCAAATCTCTACTACTTTATAAAACATTTAGCCTATTTCAAGATATAAATTGGTTTCTAAGATTTATTTGGCAAATACCACTTTGTATTATAGAGAGACATAATCACATTGATTGTGCCACAACGTGTACTACAATTTTACGAGGGCCGAAGTCTCGTGGGTCGTGTGTTTTCATTGAGACTTTTTCAAATAGATGTAAGTGACCCGTACGATTATCCAAATGTTTGAAAACTATAGTTTTGTTCGAGCCAATCATGTTCTTTTTGTAATATCGTCTATTTTAACTTATGTTTAAAAGATGTTACTTATGCTCTTTTCTTTCGTTTGAATTTTATGTTTATGTAGGTATAAAAATGTGTAGATTGGAACTCCGTATTACTTAAAGTTATTTTAATTAAAATTTGTCATTCTTTTGTAATTTTATTGTTAGAAAAAAACGTATAAATGAATAACAATAAATAACATTTTCTTGCCATAAAATGTAGTTACCGGGTACCCGCCGCCGCATTACGCGGGTACCCGTCTATAGTTAAGTAACATGTTGTTTATGTGGCAACAATGACAGGTGTGACCAACGCAGACACTCTAAATAGCTCTAACTATAGTTGTAAACAAGTACAAGATAGTTGTAACTTGTAAACAAAGTAACAAACCGTAAAACGATAAATGAACATCGGATTAACCATAATTTAAAGAAAGGTAGTGTAACTTAAATAACATGGATGTATTGTATAGATTGGTCTAACGATTGATGATACAACAACAACAACGATACCCAATCCCGCCAAGGCAGGGTATGGGGAAGGTAAAATGTAAACAGATAATACCCCTGCCCTTATGAAAACTCCATGGATAAAGAGACTGCTTCCAGGTAGACCTCCGGCTATGAGAAGGTTTTAAATAAAGTAAATGTTTAAACAGACTAACTTATATCGATTTTAGGTTGTATTTATCTCAGGAATAAACGGGTAATTTTTCCACAACATAAACAAGAAAGAAGCTGACCAGCTGAGTATTGGTTACATGCGGCCCAAAGTGTTATCAAATGCTTAGAACATCTTAAATTAGTTCCTATAGAAAGACCCGGCTCAATTAGAGAGGCTCAGTTCAATTCATATGTGGAAGAGGTATGCCACTGGATCAAGTAAAAGCCAACATGTCCTTGAGTTCAGACACAAGTGTAATGAGACAGGTGATCCAATTTTAACATCATTCAGACCAGGCATTCCTCACTCTTAACATAAAAACTAGCACACAACATTTGCAAGCAAGAAGATAGAAATTGAAATGATGAGACTAACAGAAATGTCAAGGAAGCACATATCAACATTTATGACACGAGCCAAATGAAACTACACACGCTTTTTAAGATCTCAAGGTTATACAGATGTGTTAGACAATGTGCACTGCTCTGCATGCAGCTGTATGCCCAGATATACAACAAGGATCACCAAATCAAAACTAAAGTCCAACCAAGAAAACATAACAGTTTCATGTATTATGAAACATCATTTGAACAATTCCCCCTCCCACAGAATGGAGTATCACAACAACAACAAAAATGCGGTAATCTTTCTGCGCCAGTAATCTGGCTACAAAAATAGCTTGCACTGTGCCACAATTAAAAGAATAAAGAACATTTGTAGTTATTAATCCCCAAAATAACCTACACAACTTCAAAAATTCTAGCCACTGCACTAAGTTTCAGGGGGCGTATGAGAATACACATTGTCTGTCTCTTTAATTGAGCTGCGCCTAACTTACACTTAAGGCAATGTGTTCTTCCACTTATATATTGAGCTGTCTTTTTAATTGAACTGAGCTTTTACGGGTGTCTGCCTTCAGCTCGCCCATGAGACAGCTTATACTTTAGGGACAACTCTTCCAATAACCCTATTAATTGAGTCTGAGTCTTGTTAAAATCTTGGGTATTCGTTCTCAAGACAACTTATACTTTAGGCGCAATGACTCTTCCAATAACCACTTAAATCGAAAATATAACACACGGCGGTAGAGAAGTGAGAGTTGGGACATCCAAAAGAAAACGATTACACCCTCCAACGTAAACAAACACACCTTGTTGCTAAAAAAACATGAACTATGTGAACCCTCCTTAGTTTTGTATGAGAAATAATTGTCATCCCTAAACTCGCACGTAAGATAAGCCATCGGTGCTTAAAAAAGGGCCCACTTCCTCACAAATCAATGAGTGAATGCTGTCTTGTGACCTCTCTGTATTTAATGCCTAATCTAATTCAGATGGCATTTTCTAATTAACCATTTTCAGATAAGTGATTTCATACCCATCCCGGTACTTATGATTGTAATGATGCCATGAGGGACAGAAATTCAGCTCACATCCATTTACTTATGAAGATAATACAATAATCAAAACCAATGTGCGTTTACTATGATATCAAAAAAAATCTAATTGTGAATGTGTGGCAACTACAACATTTAATACTTACAGAAGTTGAAGATGCCGATAGAGTGTACCTAAATATATCCATACTTCGACGCTCCAGCACACACGCCTCCATGCATGATCACCACCAATACCAACTCTTTAACAAAGAAAAAGGCAAAACACACATACGGCAATGCTTATATATGTCACAATCCTTGATGTCACGTGTATTTTTGAACGCTTAAAAGAAACAGAAAACTTTTGGTCATGATCATTACAGTATTAAAGATGATGAATTGCATATCTTCATTAGCAAACAAACAGGTCCTGTGATAGTAGTTTGGTATTATCCTGTTTTCGAAACAAAATCGATTCAACTATAACTGTTGATCGAAATTCTCTAGTTCCATCTTTAATCAATATATCTGTTTCAATAATCTCGCCAACAAATTCTAGTACATACAACATCAGCAACGGAAAGTTACTACAAACCGACATCTAGTATATGAACAAAAAAAAAGACCAACAATTGTCAGATGTGTGTAAGCATATATACTCATGACCACCAATCCTCCCTACTGGTTCGTCTGAACTATATTCAAGCAAGATCTATCTAAACTTACATGGCAAATAGAAAAACAATCTAAGTTTCGGTTTCTGTAATGTGTTCTATGTTCAAGTAGACCTGATGCGAGTATGATGCACCTCAGGCCCAGGACAGCATACATGCACAAAGGTATCACAAAGGGTTATCGTACCTGAATCGGGGTCGTGAGATAGAGATGACTACATTTTATCATGGTTTCAAGGGTGCATGTGTATCAGGACAGCATACAGTTTTACATGTTTATCGTACCAGGACAGCATACAGTTTTATCATGGTTATCGTACCAGGACAGCATACAGTTTTACATGTTTAGGTCCCAATCCCAAGGGTGCATGTGTATCATACCTGAATCGGGGTCGTGAGATAGAGATGACTACATTTTATCACTGACAGAATGCCTATAAGAACTTCTGTATCACATCTTCATTCCCAAAATTTTATAACATAGAATAAAATATTAATGGAAATTTTGAACTTGTCTGCAAGGGCCAACTAAAGGGCCGGCAATAAAGAGCATGGGTTAACTTCAGTCACTAGGAATAAGCAGGGGAGTTCATGAAGCACACTCTATCAACCACTTCTGCACAAATAATTACCCTTTCCCACGGGACGTATTATCGTCAATTTGGGATCCAAAAAGCTAATGTACACTAGACCACCTAGAACTATCTTACAAACAAATAGCATTGATTTCAATGTATAAAATTAATATATCAGGCACTTCTAGCTGGCTTCCTAGAAGATAACACAATAACTCCTAATTAACTCACTATAATCTCCATGTTGCACTCTATTGCTAAGTTGTTAGTATCATTTAATCACTTTTTACCAACATTTGAAGATAAAAAGAGTTAATTGCATTTTTGGTCCCTGTGGTATGGCCAAATTGCAGATTTGGGACCTTAACTTTCGAAATTGCAGTGAGAGTCCCTATTTTCAAGTTTCCGTTGCATTTTTGGTCCCCGACCAAAGTTAAATGACTAAAATACCCTTATCCTTTTCTTTTTCTATTTTCTTTTAATATTAACAAGCGTAAATTGCATTTTTGGTCCCTGTGATTTGGTCAACTTGCAGGTTTAGTCCCCAACAATTTTTTTTTCTTCAATATAAAAAGTACGAAAAAAGATTTAAATTTATTTAAAAAAATTAAGATTTTAAAAAGTACGAAATTTTATAAATTTTTTTTTACCTTTTTTAACGAATAACAACGTAAATTATATTTTTTTAAAATTTAAAAAGCACGGAAAAAAATTAAGATTTTTAAAAATACGATTTTTTTTAAAAATTTTGTAAAAAAAATTATATGCTTTACGTATAATTTTTTAAATATTTTTTAGTTCGTTTTAAATTTTTAAAAAATTAAAAAAAAAATTCGTTCCTTCGTATATACGTAAAGTATTTAAAAAAATTTACGAAAAAATTTCGTACTTTTAAAAATCTTAATTTTTTTCCGTGCTTTTAAAAATCTTAAATTTTTTTTTACGAAAATTTTTTTTTTTTAAAATTTCGTACTTTTAAAAATCTTGAATTTTTTCCGTGCTTTTTTTCAGAATCTTAATTTACGAAAAAATTAAGAAAGGTTCATTATTCAATTGCGTTATCGAAATCCGATAACAGGCATACTACCCATGCCCAAAACAATAGCATCAAAATTCATCAAATCTACAACAACAAAAAATCCAAAAATTCTCAACATAATCATTTCCCCTCGTTAGTCTACTTGAATCATACTATAATAATCGTATAAATATATAACCTCCATCAAAAATACGGTACGCATTCAAAACAAACCTACTTCGCCGAAACACCTTCTTTTACCTCTTTTCCCTCCTCTTCAACACCCTCCTTCTTCCCCGCCTCCGCTTCCTCGGCAAGCAACTTCTTATTCTTCTCAATCGCATTCGCCACCTCCGCAGGCATATACTTCTCATCATGCTTTGCCAACACCTCACTCGCGTCAAAATAACACTCCACACTCCTCGCCTTCCCACTCACTCTCTCTCCAACCCCCTCCCCTGACCCTCTAATCTCCTCCGTAATGGGCTTGACGAACCCCTCGACAACAACCGAATGCCCCTCCCGAAACAAATCAGGCACCTGGCCCTCATACCTAACCAACATATCAGTAATCAAATCAGTTATAACAAACTCAATCTCATGGGAATCAACAGGGTGGGCCACAGATCCTTCTAAAACTAACCCACCTAGGCGAAACTTGTTTTTAGTCGGGTTTTCGAGGTATTTCGATAAGGCGTCTGTTGGGGTAACATAAAAAACTAACTGGTCCTGGAACTGGTTTAAGACTATGATTATGAAACCTGCGATGCAGCTGAAAGATAGGGCGTAGGTCCAGAGACGCCGGTTGAGAAGGGTTGTTGCCAGATGAATTGGGGGTGTTTGGATTTGTATAGGTGTGAATTGGGGATTGTTGTGAAGGGTTTTTTAGGGGTGTTTGGATTAAGAAGGGATTTGTGGAGAAGACGAGAGATGAATCTGGAAGAGAGACGTGATGATGCCATTGATTTGAATTAGGGTTTTCGTGGATTGGGGAAGAAGAAGAAGAAAATGGTTTTTGCTACTAGTTGAGATTCTATATATTTCGAGAAATCAGATCGAATATATTTCGGTTCGGTCTTTGGTTTATTTTTTTTCATATTCGGTTTTTGGTTTGATTTAATCTTACATAAAATCGACAATTATGTTTTATTGAATCGAACCGGATCGGGCCGACCTGGACATGGATCGATTATTTCGGTCAGATTTTCGGTTCAGTGTTTTAGACAATATCGGTTTTCAGTCCGGTTTATCCGGTTTTCAAAACGTGATCGGCCTTGATTTAAACTAATAGAATAATGATGGTTTATGGATCGAGTAATTAAGGAGGGGTTTTTGACTTTTTGAGTGATAAAGTGAAAAATATAATGGTAAGATGTTATGAAGTGTTATTCTTTTTGGTTTTTGGTTTGGGTTAATGCACCTTTTGCTAGAGGTGTAAAATAATTCGATCCGGACTCGGTTAGGTCTATTTTGATCGGGTTATTCGTGTTAATAATTTTTATTCGAGTCAACTCGAGTAACGTAAATACTAAATATTGGGTATCAGGTTGAAATTTTTTGGCAAACTCGTGTTGACCCGAATAAGCGTTTTTTTTTTACATTTAGGATGACTTGAACCCGAGTGGACCCGACTCGAAATTAATCCGAACCCGACTAACCGAATTCAAATAGATTCAGATTCGGGTATGTTATTTTTAGACTAACCGAATTCAAATAAGGTCGATTTTTTTTTTGGTATATTAGTACTCATTCATGTGGTTCCCCTTCCCCAACTTGAAACTATAGTTTGATTTACTAAACCTTAACAAAATTTGTAATTTGAGGTTTTTTTTACACGATGCATTTAATTATAAGCGACGGTTTTAACTATATGAGTATATGGTACACTCCACGAGAAAAATTCACTTGGTTCGTAAAACTCAAAACCTTTATGTTCTCGCAAGGTGTCATGTAAATATACACATTCAAGAGTGATGTGTTAAGTGGCATAGCGAAATTATATTGACGTGTTTAACGAGTCGAGTATTGATTATCGATTTTGACTCGGCAACTCTATGAGTGTATCGAGCTCAATTTAACTTAAGATACTTAAGCCTGTTGGGCTATTTTGTTTCAGAATTTCGATTTTAATTATATTTTTTCTCACTTGTTTTGTGTCGCTAAATATAAATATACACCTCCATGTTTCTTTTCCAGATGAGGGAGTATAATGAAAGAAATTTAGCCAATTTTTTTTTCTTTTAAAAAAAGTTCAGAAACATAAATTTATTTTGTTTTCACTCACTTCTTTTCTGTTCTTTCAAAAATAAAAGTAAAAAACGCAGTGTTAAAGTTATGTTTAGCAAAAAGCTTAAATAAAAAACGATAAATGATATTTTGTCACCTCCTATTTAATAAACTTATGAGATAAATTCTAAATTTAAAGCCCAAAATTCAAAAACAAAAAACTGGGCCACAAAACCCAACCTAACAAATAAACTAAACCTTAAATGAATCCCTTTAATTTGTAAAGGCATTCACTAAATACATCAAAAAAACATTTCTCATCACCATCTTCATCTGCAACAATGGTTAGTTACTAAATAACGTTATACTAATAAACATCTTTTATAGTTAGTTTTTATATATTAATGTGCTAATGTGTTTTGGTTTTTATATATTAATTTCAAGTGATACACTCAAAGGAACCAGAAAACCCTCTAAATGTAAGCTCTTCATTTATATTTTTGTTTTTAATTATGATATATATAGTTGCCTAGCTTTAATATGTTTATAAGTATATATTACGAGTGGGTGTGCTCGTGCTTCGTTGCGGGATTGTTAGTGGGCATTGTTTTCGGCTGGACGTGAGAGAGGGTATATTTTTGTAAATTGGGAAAAAAAGAAGTTAACGGTCGTTAAGTAACGACCAATCCCAAGCACTATTTTCGTACAATCTAAAAAAAAATAAACTAACGGGCGTTACTTAACAGCCGTTAGTGGGGGAGGGGTATTTTATAATTTTTTTTAAAATGAGGGTAGTTTTCGTAATTTGATACATAGTGCGGGAGGTATTTCGTAAATACCCGAAAGGCTATTTCGTAAATACCGGCGAGTTACGAAAAAAATTGGATCGGGTCGGGTCGACCCGGTGCAAGAAGCGATCCCAATAATTGTATAGTTACGAGGGTGTAAACCCGCGCTCCGCTGCGGGACGTTTGTGTACGTGTAATGCTTGTTAAAGCATCTTAAAGCAGGGATATAGATTTATATGGGATTTACTGTATGCCTTCGCCTCTAGTAATGGTCAGTTCCTATAGCAAAAGGTCAAAAGGACATAATATTTCACGTATCCAACTATTGAAAGCAGTGATATAAAAATATGTGGACTGACTGTCACAATTTAATTGTAACACTTGATGCTGTCTTTCTGTTAATATCAGGTGGGTCACTGCTTTTTTGAAATCCATGTAAACGACTATTTAAATAGGGCTGAGAGTGATCAAGTAAGAACAGTCCTTGTTTTAACAAACAGATTATTCGAATTTTGAACATCTAAGCGTATCACTATATAGAATCGTTTTAAACCAGAAACATGCATATGCAAGGCATCCAGTTCAACCATCACAACCAACTTTTATGAATTTCATTGATCACGCAATAACAATAACTGAGACCAAGCTTAGGCACATTATTTACATATGCTAAGTCACGTTTAACGCCTAAAGGAAGCTTCCTAGTTGTAGTAAAGTGCTAGGTAATATATACGTTTACAACCGATATAAAAGCATCAGGGGTAGTTCTCTGTTCCATATGCTCTAAGTGCCGTAGATATAAACTTAAAGCAATTCCTGATAACGACTTAACATTGAAATGGATACTGAACCTTAAGAAAATTCACACGCAATTTAATTGTAATACTTGATGTTGTCACTATTTTTTTGAAATCCATGTGAACGACTATTTAAATTGTACTGAGAGTGATCAAATAAGAGTTTCTAGGTTATCAAACAGTCCTAATTGTTAACAAACTGATTATTCAAATTGTGAGCATCTAAGCGCATTACTGTATGCTCATGGTTTAGCAAAGCTTATAGTTTCATAAGGTTATGGGATAGGTTGGGAACAGCGAAGGTGTTTTAAAGATGGTGTCATAGTAAGAATTAATACATGGGATGTGTTTTTCGCTCTCTTCCGCCTAATTATCTTCCGCCTAGACAAAATATAATAAGTAAGCATAACTTCTCAGAAGCTTAGATCAATATAATAGAAGAAAAAAAAAGTAAACGAAAAAGCTCGGAGTCGCCTACCAATCACTACAAAGAGGGCTGACAGTTGGCATTGTCTTTGGCCGACCTCCATGCCCGCAGGTGCAAATATAGCTACTCCATCCGACACCGTATCTTCATATGACGATGTGTGCATTCATCCAACACCTGAATTAACAAAGCATGGTATCCTTTGTACTATCGTCACGAACTCAGACTTTTTTTGTGACCATGTATTGACACTGCCAACAAAACACATAATCGACTAATCTATGTAGACAGATGGGCCACATTTTAAATTACCAAATCTCAGCTGTGGTCTCTTTTAGAATTTTACAAACATCTTAATTACTACTATATGTGATTTCAGTATCATTTTGCCAATAAAATAAGGGATATTTAAAGATAATAGTAGATAAGTATAAAATAATGGAGATTTTGAAGTGGATATGTGATTTTAGTATCATTTACGTGTGTTATTTCAGGCTTATAATTTGTTTTATATTTATATTGAAAGAGCCCATGTTTGTCAAAATTCTTTCTTTATATTCAACATGATCGTAATTTGAATATATCATAGCATAATGATTCTAAAAAGCATAGCAAATATAAAATTAACTGTTTAATTAATCATTTAAAAGCATATTAATAACAATCGTGGTAAAGTGACGGTGTAGGTCAGTACTATCGGCTGGGACATCTGATCCAATATCAAAATCACCTGAAAATTCAAGTTCATATTCATTAAAAACAGGCAAAACATAAAATTAGAGCTTACGTGATGAAGAAATGCACCAATGTAGTCGAAACCAAAAAAATCTGTTGAGTTTATTTTCACGATATAGATAAAGCTTAAGAACGGGAAGCGCACATACTGGGTGCCTCCAGGACATAAGAATCATCACTCGATTTTCCCTATCCCAGTAATGAGCATAAAACGAAATCATTGTTAAGTATAAGTATATATGCTAACACTACCCATAATTGCAAATTGTATAAGTGTAAGCCAACTTTTCGCTCTCATTATTCCTACTTTCCTTTATTTTTTTTATTTCATTTTCTGGAAAAATGAAACACTTATTGTCATAGTTAAAGTACTTATTTTTTTTTCTGGAAAAATGGAACACTTATTGTCATAGTTAAAGTACTTATTTTTGCAAAAGTGTTCGGTTTTAACAATTTTTAGTTTAAAATTTCTCTTACAAAACTCTTATTGATGAAAATAAAAATACATATGAAAACTTCATTTTGACTTGATTCGTGAGTATTTTTTTATTTTTTAAATATCAAAATTCCATATTTACTCAAAACATAAATATTACGTATTTAAAACATGTGTGAAAAAATATAAAATTATGATGTTTAAGTTAAGAAAATATGAAATTGTCCTCCAATCTTATGTCATACAATAAACAAATGATTAATTTCATATATCACCTTACTTTGATGCTTATACATTTAAAATGCAAGTATTAAATGTATAATGTACAATGTTTTTAATGCATATTTAAATATATATGAAATTTCAACTAAAAGAAAAAAAAATGAAATTACCCAAAAGACAAAAGCTACCTTCTTTTATAAGTAAAAAAAAAACGTAATTCATCTCGAATTCCCAAATCATAATTTTAAATTGTAGTGCAAATACCACTTTCACTATATAAAAACTTGGGTCACACTCGCACCGAAATTTGAGAGTTGGTCCATGTGATGATCACATGCCACACAACTTGCACTACGTGTTACAAACCTTCACCCCATAATTTCCATCGAACAATGCAACCATTATTCGCTGTCTTTATTTTACTTTTAATATTTTATTCCCATTTTCGATTTCCTTGTATTTGCTACCCTGGAATTGAAAGCGAAACAACGAATAAAAAACCGCACACCAAAAAAGAAAAAATTAAAAAAGTTTCACTAACTAAACCATAATTTAATCAAATTGACAATATCACCCCTTAACCTTTTATCACATTTTCACGTCTCACCCTTCCGTTACACCGGACACTAAACCAACCAAACTTAAATCAGAAAATACAACGTTTTTCTTCGTTCTTCATTTTCGCTTTCGAGCTTCTTGATTTTGGTTTATGTTTCACAACTTTGAAAATTTTCAGCTTATTTTAAAACATATAGTTTCATATACATTAAATCAATATCTAAAAGCTTTGTTAAATAAGCCGGGAAATCTAAGCTGATAAACATAAACCGAAATCATATAAACTCGTAAGCCCAAACTATAAAACTTAAACAAACACCCTTTCTCCTTGGCGCTACATCTCACCATATGCCACGGGTGTTTGTTTAAGACTCGCCTGTTGATAGTGTGAGCTTATTATAGCTGTATGTAGGTGGTTGTCGGCGGTATTTATATGTAGAAATGTATGTTTTGTGCTTTAGGTTGATGTCGTGAATGTAGAGCGTGCAAAAATTTATTGAATTTTTTGTAATAGAAGCTTGAAGAAGATAAGAATAGATGTCATATGGCGCGTATAACTGGTATAAAGAACACCCATAATCATAAAAACGACATCGTTTTCATTCATTTTCGAACCATTTATGATCAAACTTTAAGTATCTTGGCAGCTCTAACAACTGGATTTTCCCGCGCAATAGCTTCACGTCCAACGCCTTTATAATCATAGCTACAGTCATGTCGATCGGAATACCGGTGATCGGAACAAAACATCTCGCCGCACCGGCACCTGAATCCCATCAATCCGACTTTTCTCCGGCAGCCTGAGCACCTGTTCACCTCACGTCTCTTTAAAACAATCTCCGGCGACGGAGACGGCGGATTCTCCGGCGACTGTGACGGTCTTTTGCGGTGTAGATCCGGTTGTTTTGGTAAACTCGATCTCTCCGGCGACGTTACCGGCGATGGTTTAGATGTGATTGGCGACGGTGTGCATAAGGTTAGGGTTTCTGGAACTTTGAGCTCTGTTTCTGTTTCTTCTTTTTCTCGTTTTTGGGCCATGTTTTTTGAGAGAAAAAGATTAAAAGGTGTGTGTGTTTTTGAAGGTGTGTTTGGTGTATGTGTGTGTGTTTTTTTTTTTGTGAGAGGGGAGTGAAATTGTGAAATGATGTGAAGAAGAGGACGATAATGGTGGTGAACTGGTGATGGAATGTGGGGCCTAGAGATTTTCCATTGGGACGCGTATTGTGTTGGTGATGTGGGAAATGACGAAAATGTTTTTGAGGGTTGATGGTTTAAAAACCGGTTTAATTGATTCGGACGACTTATCGAGTCACGTTTTAACTAGTTTTTTTCTTGATTTCGGTCACTCGAGAGTTTATCCGGATCGGTTAAACCGTGTTTTAAAACATTGTTTGAGTACTAATAGGATATTTGGAGCTGCAAGTTGCATATGAGAACGTGTAACTCAGTGTCACGTTTGTTTTTTTTTTTGCATTGTCAATTCGTATCCATCTAATATAAACAATTCTATAACACATTTTTCACTAACTCGAAGTTAACATTTTAACTTACTTTTTGACGATCCTTTTATATTTTTTCCAAATTTTTAAAACATTCTAATAATTGTTAGTATAAATAAAATTAACATTAGAAACCCTAAAAAGGGTAAACTTACTACTAATTGAATTACATATGTAATAAGAACCACGTCAACGGGTAAAATTTTTTTTTTTATCCTTATATATTGTAACTTTTTTTGCGTTTCTCGAGGTATTTTGGTATCCTCCCCGAACAAACACATCAGAGTTAGTTGCGGAAAACCGCAATTCTTATTATCGCTCGGTTTTTTCCTTCGGCACACCTCCGTCTAAGGATTGAGCCAATGTCTCGTTTGTATAAACTAGTTATGAATAACACTCCGACAAACACTTGCGTCATTACTCTCCCCGTGGAGCTGACATGCTCTCGGATTTGGTTTTTTAGCCGCCTGTGGTTTCTCGAGGGCAGTACTAACTCCAAGTTAGTACTGTCAGTTAAAACTGTTAGTACTGGTGGGCCATTTTAGCTTATCAGCTTATTATTTCAACTTATTTAAGATTTCTTTAGCTTTTTAAAGTAGATTAAGCCTATTTTAGTTTACTGTCTTCAGTAGAACTTATTTGCCCTTTTCAAAATAATTTTAAGAGTTTATCAGTTTTAGTTTTCTAGCTTATTTATCATTTTAGTTTATTCTAGTTGCTTATTCCAATTACTAAGTGCTTATTAAGGTTAGGTGAACTTCTGTTTTAGCTTGTTTGCTTATTTATTAATTCTTTAAGTCTTGTTAGCCTAGCAGTACTAACCTTAAGCTAACAGTACTAACTTTAGCCTAGCAGTACTAACTCCAAGTTAGTACTGGTAGTTAAAACTGTTAGTACTGTTGTTAGTACTGTTATGTTTATCTTGTTTAATTTAGCTTAATTGTTTTTTTTGTAATTGCTTATTTAGAGTTAGGTTAGCTCATTTGATTTTTCTTAAGTTTATTTGAGCTTATTTGTGCCTTAGTTTAAAGTTTTAAAGTGTTTTTGTCATTCCTAGTTTTTATTCTTGTTCCAGCTTATTTTCTTTGCTTGTTTTTATGTGCTCTTGCTTATTTTCGTCAGTTTTAGTGCCAAATCATTCCTTGTGACATTCAAACACAAATCATCGATCGTTCTTCGATAATCCATTTCTAGCCTCGTTGGGACATAACGACCCGGAGACACCCTATACTGCTTCCGGTTTCATTGATCTCGCGTGATTTCGTCCCTTGTTGTGTATTTATACATGTTTGTATTTGTTTACATATTTGAGGGGTGAGCTCGCGCGTAGTCACGGGCCCACGAGATTTTCCATTGGGACGCGTATTCGAGGTTTTTATATGGTGACGTGGGTGCGAAATACACTACAATACAATGTATGTTAGACGAAACTAATGGATGTTTGCAACACAATGTATCGTAATATGTTACTCGCGCATAATGGTGACGATGTATAATATGGTCAATTATTAGACGAGTATTCACGCGTGGTGGTGATGGTTTGTAGTGACATTAATTTGTGTGTTTATTTTTTAATGCATATACAGGTCTGAAGTAAGTGAGAGTGACATGAGCTATTGTTTCTTTTCCCCTTAATAAGTGTGCTCAAACCTTTTTTTATGTGGAAACTAGAAGTAAGGTTGAATAGTTTACAGGTTTATTAGCGTTTTTTAAAATTTTGCTTCAGAAATTAATTAGATTCAATTTGTATGTTTCAATCAACCAACAATATGAAGCAACAATATATCTATCTACTCACAATCACAATATAAACAATGAAAGATATACACAACACAATAAAAGAGATAAAGGAAAGAACGATCAAACCACAACACCAAGATTTATAGTGGTTCGGCAACGAAGCTCTTCTTCGCCCTACTCCACTCCCTGAGTATCCGACTCGAGATTTCATTATGTCAACAAGCTCCCTTTAGGCAGAGAAAACCGTTTACACGTCGCTTACGTTGTTTTTCGACACTAAGCTAAATGTCGAGTCCTAATCTTAGCTAAAACCAATCTACCACTTCAACAATGTATTTTAAGGACTAAAACACTAACCGACACACGATCGGATTTATACACTATCCGATTTTACACACAAACACAAGATCAAGAAAATAGAGGTTTGAATATTAGAAGAAGATAGAAGAAATCACTAATCTATAACACTTCGTTTCTTAGCGAATACAAATGTTCTTCTCTTGCAATTGATAGAGGAAGAAAGAAGGTAGAAGATGAGATTGGATCACTTGAAACAAGATTAAATTATGTTAGTGATCAAGAGATTTAGATAGAGAAAGAAGGTTTTAGTGAGAGAAAGAGATCTGAAAAATTCGTGCTAAGAGGTATATTTTTGCAGAGAATAGTGCAGTATTTATAGCCAGGAAAAACCAACGTCTCCTGTGGGCGGTCCTGGCGGTCCCAGATATATGTGGGGGCCGTCCTGCCTATCAGGGGCCGCCCCTAGGTAGACACTCACTTTTTTGTCTTTTGATGGGGAAGGTTAAATTTGGTGTGGAATCTTCCATTTTGGGGGGAAAACTATATTTGAATTTTTTATAATTAAATTAAACATTTTTTTATAAATAAAAATATTTTGTATATTTTTATTTTTGTAAAAATACTTTTGTAGAAATGTAATGGTTAAGGAAAAATATTTTCTTGATCACTAATCAAGTTTAATGATTTGTTTATACATACCTTAAGTGATTTATGTAGAAATAAAAGTTTACAATTAATAATATGTAAATGCTTATTTTTATCGTAAACAATTTTACATTTTGTCATCTTCGAAACATAGAGGAATCGAAAAATAGAAATAACGTTCTTAGGCATTATTTGTATTAACAATCTCTCCCTTTTTTATGATGACAAAATATAAATTTATTTTAGATAAAAATAAAATTTTGCAAGTTATTAATGAGTTTGATCCATTTCTCCCCTTTTTTATCGAATCCAAAAAGGTTGATCGTCGAGTAGAGAAAGAAAGAAATCGACGATGCCAAGACTCCCCCTTGATGTATGCTCCCACTCGTTTGGGGCACCAAGGGATCGAGCTATGGCCAATTGCTACAAAACCGAGTTAGATAGAGCAAGAAATATTTCTAAATCGTTTGGGGCATCAAAGGATCGAGCTATGGTCAATTGCTACAAAACCGAGTTAGATAGAGCAAGACATATTTATAGGAGAATGTGTGGTAGTGTCATCATCTTCATTGGTTAAGTCCACAAAGAGTTGTCTAGGTGGGATGATGGTGAGTTTAATTTTCTTAGAGGGGTTAGAGGAGGAGGCTTGGGTGGAAGCTATGGAAGTAGAAGCAAAATGAAGAAGATGATGTTGAAGATGATGAATAGCATGGTAAATGTGATTATTTAACTAGGTTGAGTATGATTAATGAGGTAAAGCATGAGAATGAAGGAGAGAGATTCCAAGAATGTTTTAGCAAAATGCAGAAAGACAGTTGGGCCTAGAAAAGGAGATAGTTAACTGCACAGAAAATCAGGAGAAACACAGTGAAAAATCTCGTGACCCCTGATGGCGGTCCCTTAAATAAGGGGGCGGTCCCAGATATATTTGGGGGCCGCCTGGTATTTAAGGGGACCGTTTTCTGGAGGGACGAATTTTTTTTCCAGTTTTTCCAGATTTTTAAACCTTTGCAGAAAATGTTACCCTAAGTTTTCCCTTTTGCAGCCAACCTTGTGGAAACTAGAAAGGGGAGTTGAATAGTTTACACGTTAATTTACGTTTTAAAATTTTACTTCTAAAATTGTTAGATTCGAGTATATGTTCAATCAATCAACAATATGAACCAATCAAGATAGCTATCTAATTGTAACAACTACACAAACAATATAAAGAGATAAAGGAAAGAACGATCAAACCAAGACACCAAAGATTTATAGTGGTTCGGCTACGAAGCTCTTCTTCGCCCTACTCCACTCCCCGAGTATCCGACTCGAGATTTTACTATGTCAACAAGATCCCTTCAGGCGGAGAAAACCGTTTACACGTCGCTTACGTTATTTTCTGACACTAAGCTAAATGTCGAGTCCTAATCTTAGCTAGAACCAATCTACCACTTCACAAGTATTACACAATCACAAGATCTACACTATCAGATTTACACACTATCCGACTTACACAATCACACAAGATAATCAAATTAGAGTTTTGAATCTTAGATGAAGAGAGGAGAAATCACTAATCTATAACACTTCGTTTCTTGGCGAATACGAGTGTTCTTATCTTACACTTGTTAGAAGAAGGAAGAAGATAGAAGATGAGATTTGATCACTTGAAACAAGATTAAACTATGTTAGTGATCAAGATATTTAGTGAGAGAAAGAAGGTTTAGAGAGAGAAAGAAGACTGAAAAAATCGTGCTGAGAGGTCTATTTTTCTGTTGAGAATAGTGTAGTATTTATAGCCAGGAATTTTTAACGGTCAGCTGGTGGCGGTCCCGGAGGTCCCAGATATATCTAGGGGCCGCCCCTAGACTGACGCTCTGATTTTTGTCCTTTTGTGAGGAAGGTTTATCCTGGTGAGTTGTATTCAGTTTTGGGGGAAAATCTGAATTCAAATTTATATTTTTTAAATAAAACATTATTTTTATTTAAAAAACTATTTTGTGTAATTTTGTAAAAATATAGTTTTGTAGAAATATGATGGATTAAGAAGAAAAATTATTTTCTTGATCACTATTAAGTTTAATGATTTGTTTATCCATACCTTAAGTGATTTATGTCGATATAGAAGTTTACGATTAATAACATGTAAATGTTTATTTTAATCGTGAATGTTTTTACATTTTGTCATCTTCAAAACGTAGAGGAGTCGGAAAATATAAATAACGTTTTTAAGCATTATTTGTATTAACAATCTCTTTATTTTTTATGATGACAAAATATAAACTCATTTTGAATAAAAATAAGTTTTTTAAGTTATTAATGAGTTTAATCCATTTCTCTCCCTTTTTTGTCGAATCCAAAAACGTTAATCGTCGAGATGTAAAGAGAAAGAATTCGACGATGCCTAGACTCCCCCTTGATGTTTACTCCCCCTCGTTTGGGGCACCAAAGGATCGAGCTTATTGGATTTTGCTACAAAACCGAGTTAGAAATCAAGTGCAAGAAAACATTTCTAACGAGTAGCAATGATTACGACAAATATATATACATGGCTATGTAGAGATAGAAAAGAAGTAGCCATATAAGCCATAATGCATACACATTCCTTATAATAATAAGAGGTCATTCATTCATCATAGATAAAATTCATACTTGAAGAGTATGAATATTACAAGACTAGAAAATAGGCATATAGCATAAAGAAACATTAAACTAAAATTAGACTAGTTGATTCTTGATTTCTAGGAGATGCTTTAGCAAAAGGATGGGTGGTCGATTATTTAATAGATTAAACATGATAGAATGTTTAATAGTGGGAAGGTAAGAAAGGAGAAGTCGGTGATGCATTGTTTGGTTGTGGTGGAGCGCGATACGAAAGACGAGTGAGAAGAAATTGAATGAAGTCAAGTTCATTCCTTATGGATTGGAATTGATTACAGGTATGCATGCAACAATGGCAAAACCCAGAATGAAAGTTGACTTGATCAAGAGTAGCGGGATGATGTGTTGTCGTGTAGGGTCAATTTATTGATTACCAAGTTTTAAATTTATATTTAGCCGACTTATCCTAAAACAACACTTTAACGGGCAGTGTACCCGATCAGGTGGAGTTTCGTGGTAAGTAGGGTGTCGAACACTAAGATCGAGGTCGTTAAGCTTATATTCTATTAGTATTTTAATTACTCTAATTAAGTTAATTATAATTACTTGTTAAACCTATACTATATACGATTCTAATGATATGGGTGTTTTCAGCCTGAGAGACTGGCACAGGTTTTATGGTGAAAATAATCAATTCTAAACACAATAAACATGCAAGAAAATAATCAGAAGATAAAAGAGCGGTACAAGCCAAATAATAGAAAATTGTATTATCAATTTTTAAATCCAATTATAATGACTGGTTTAGTTTATTTAGTGCAATGATTTCTTATCTGCGAAGCGGCATATCATTCTTTAGACTTAGGTAGGACATTTTACCTAAGACCTAGAAAGCGTTGAATCCTGTCACAATTAACGTATCCACATAAAACATCCTTTTAGTTTAATTATAATCTATCTAGGAATTAAAGCAATGGTGATCTTGATAAACCCTAGCCCATCGGGACTTTACCCACTTACTATTTGACGGTATTTTATATACCGGTAGTTCACTATTCCAATTTGTATCAATTAATCAAGAACATACCTGTTGAAACATTACGGGTCATCTGCCGGTCCAACTAAGCTCATAATTTAAAAACAAAGACAGAACGTTATTTGTGATCCTATTGGTCCAGTAATATAAGACACTATATGGAGAGTTATCCCAATATCTAGCTCACTTGTTAGGAGTAACTAGACCCAGTGATATGTAGATCGCATAATTCAAACACGTAAACAAGTTATCATGTGATAAACATAAGTAAATCGATTTTAAAACAAACCAAACATTAAATCTTCATTAAGATGGCTAAATTATAATTATACAAGCGTGATCAAATAACCATGGTAAACTAAACGTTTTACCGAACGATACCAAAAATTAAATGATTACAAGAGTATAGGAATTACACGGTGTCTTCTATGGAATTATGATCGATGCTTGACCTTTGGTTGCTCTTCTTTTCTTCAGAAAATCATCTTTTATGTGTATGGTATGAAGAATATGATTTTGCACACTGAAAACTCGTTTTTGAGTCTTCTATTTATAGTCTCTAGAAAAGTCTGGATACGTCGTATTGGGCTAGGCCAATACGGCGTATTGGGGTGTATCCCTTGGAGTGCGCGCAAAGTTTATAATCAATATGATATTCATTCCCAAAATATAAATATCTCCTTATCTCTGAATAGTTATCTTGATAGATATGGCGTATGGCAGAAGAGGAATACGCCATATTGGGAATTGTTTGTACGCGTTTTCTTGTGAAGAGTTGGCGCTGATACGCCGTATCTCTTTTTTGGATACGACGTATTGGTCAGAAATAGTTAATCTTCAAATATCTTCGTTTTAGCTTCAAAATATGCGCCTTTTAGCATGTCTTCATAAATCACTCCTTAATTACTGCAAACAACACTTTTAAGCAATTAAGTACAAATTCTTGCAATAATTATATAAAATATGACGTTATTTGATGTCATCAAATATCCCCCCACTTGAATCCTACTTGTCCTCAAGTAGACTCTAGATTATATTGAAAATATATACTAACCGAAGTCAAGGATTTTTCCGTTTAAGCACTTCTTTCGTTTTAATCACCTATACAAGAGCAAGCTCCTCACGAAATATGGAAATGAAAACACTCAGATCACTCAACTAATCTAGGGTGTAACATTTAATTGGTACACTCATTTGCTCGGTCGTGATTAGCTTCGTATCATATG
>BQNB010043386.1:0-45542 GCA_026074375.1 Tanacetum coccineum
GTTCTGAAATGACACAAATATGTTCAGTTAAAGGAGGCCGTGTATGCATCATAGGGGTGTTTTGTGACAGGTAATCTCGTATTAAAGTTTATACCCTTAACTTCTAAAAACTTTATACCCTTAACTTCTAAAAACTGCAGTAGGGAAAGAAATTAACTCCAGAAGGCTGCATACTTTCATTAGTTACTATTAGGGGAAATGAGAGATACAACGTGGACTTTCTTTAGGATTTGTTTCAATGTGTCTGTTTACATATTCAGGTGTATGTGGGTAGAGCTTATTTGAGTAGCTTATTATGTGGGTAGAGCTTATTTGAGTAGCTTATTAGCTTATTGTGGTGTCAAAACGCAGCAAGACTTTGTGAGTATTTGGTTTGAAATATAGCTTGTAAGTACATCTAATGGGGTGAAAAGTGTGTTTTTATAATATGTAACCTGTAAAAATGGATAAGCTGTTAAGGTCACCCCAAACATACCCTGAGTGGGCGTTTGATAAATTATGCAGATAGAGCCTGCAAATTTGCAATGAGAGGGATTACTCTCCAATTTTCATAGTTTTGACCTACGTATGTTAAGTGGGGTTTTGTTACAGATCAATTTTCTCAAGGGGGACAAGAACGCCCCATTTTGTAATACAACGATGCCTCAATCCTTCTTTAAGCCAAGCAAACGTGGCATCAATGATTCCACTGACATTTTGTCCATGTATTCGCGCAGTTTAGCTTCCAACAAAGGAAGTTCTAGAAACAAGTGTTTCGTATCACAGATTCGAGGGCAGACCTGAACAAAATATAGTTATACAGAATACAGGGGCAACGTAAAAAGAGAAAGAAAGCAAGTTGTCACATAACAGTAGTCCCATCGGAAAAGTAACTTGAATTATTTTAGGACAACACCTATACTCCAGAAAGAATGCTTTAGACACGATCTTATGTAGTTTCTTTCAGCTGAATTTTATTGGATAAGTGTCTAGCAAAATGGATTTAAATTCATCAAAACAAGAGGTGCATTTAATTTACCTTGCTTCTAGGATTTATAAGACTCAACAGCTTACTGCAAACATCACATTGATCTCCACTCGCGGACTCATTCTTACTCATGCTAAACTTATATCATCATAGCTTCTTGTTGTTGTTGTATTGATTTATTATTTTGTAACCTCCTCTGGTTAGTCATTTAACTCAACCCTTTAAGAGAATGCTTGTTGAAAACTGAAATAAGCAGCAATCCCAAACATCCTCCAGGTTGTGAATGGTGTCCTTTTAGTTATGTAATTAATGGAAACACGGAAATTTATGGTTTTGTTTCATAAGGCCGGCGAGTTTAGACTTTGGATGAAAGTAATTACTGGTATGGTTTGTGAATTATAATATTTAGATGATATTGTATTATTTTTATGTTCCCGCTAAGTATTTTGGGAACCAAATAAACATGTGTAAATTATGGCTATCATCTTGGAAACGGGTATGTTGATTATTTGATCTATCAAATATGATTTGCGTGTCAGCAGCAAAAGTCGATTACTCAAACACTAGAAGCTGATTTAGGATTTATCACTTTGAAATGCTCATAAAGCTCAATTAGTAGCTCACAATATAAGTATTTTATTATCCAAATGTTGTATCAGGCTTATTTCAAACACTGTTTTTCTTACATTTATTTATGCAACTATTTTTGCAGCAAAGATGGAAGCCAAACGTATAGCTAATGATGATTTGGATGCATTCAACAACATTCCTTCATCCATCATAGAACATATCCTATGTCTTTTGCCGATCAAAGATGCAGTGAGGACGAGTATCCTTTCGAAGAATTGGAGGTACTGTTGGGCCAAAATTCCTAAACTTGAATTTGATTTGGAGGATATGGTTAATGAAAACCAGCTGGAAGAGCTATTGTTCGCAGATTGGTCAAGTGGAAGGAAAAAGTTGATGAGGAGGTGTAAACAATTCTTTGCTATACACCAAGTTCTGTTTTGCACAAAGACTCCAATCTTGACTTGAGCTTTATGATATGGTGGATCCAGATGGACGCTATGTGTTGAAATCGTAAACAATGCATCTTCTATTTGGCTAGGAGACCTACGATAACGTGTTAAGAAATGTACTTTCGAGATTACAAATAACGACGTTTCATGATTTCAGCACGATGAGTTACCAGATAGTGATCGGCTGTTGCGCCTTAGCAAAAGTCCGGGCTGAGTGTATTACATGCAGCGGGGGCCCGGAACCGCCCCACCAGGGGGAGTGGAGGAGGGGGGAAGGTGGGGTGAGGGGGGGGGAGGGGGGGGGGGTGGGGGGGGGAGAGGGCGGGGTGGAGAGGGGGGGGGGGGGGGGGGGAAGGGGAGGGGTGGGGGGGGGGGTGGTGCGGGGGAAGAGGGAGGGCGGGGGGGCGGGGAGGGAGGTGGGTGACGGGAGGCGGGAGGGGTTTTAGGGGCGGGGGGGAGGGGGAAGACGAGGCGGGGGGGGGGGGGGGAGGAAGGGGGGGGACGGGGGGCGCGGGGACGGGGGGGAGGGGGGGGGGGGGAGAGGGGTCGGGAGACGGTGGGGGGGCAGGGGGGAGAGGGTTGGGGGGGGGGGGGGGGGGGCGACGAGGGGGGACGGGGGGGGGAGGGGCGGGAGGAGGTGGGGTCGGGAGGGGGTGGGTGTAGGGGGTAGGGAGGGGGGGGGCGCCGGGGACAGGGGGGAGGGGGAGGGGTATGGGGGGGGAGGGGGAGTGGAGCGGGGGGCAGAGGAGGCGGGAGGAGCGGGGGAGGGGAGAGGGACAGCGGGGGGGGGAGGAGGGGGGGGGGGGCGGAGGGGGGGGGACGGGGGAGAGACACGTTGGGGGGGGCGGGTAGGGGGGGGCACCGCCGGCGGGGGGGAAGGGGGTGCGGGGCAGGGGACGGGGGGGGGGGCAGGGGGGGGGCTGGGGCCGGTGGGGAGGGGGAGGTGGGGGGTGGGGGGGGGAGGGGGGGCAGGATTTAGGAGTGAGAAGGTTTTTTTTTTTTACGGGGGGGGGACGGGGAGGGGGCAGGAGCGGCCGGGGCTAGGGGGGGGGGGGAGGGACGGGGGCGTTGACGCACGGGCGGGGGGCGGGCAGGTGAGGGGCGGGCAGGGCAGGGGCGGGGGGGGGAAAGGGGAAGAAGCAGGGGAGAGGGGGGGGAGGTGGGGGGGACCGGCGGTGCCGGGGGGAGGAGGACGACGGGGGAGGTGGCTGGGTAACGGGGTGCGGGGGGGGGGGGGACACAGGCGGGGGGCGGGCGCGGGTGCGGGGACTGGGGGGGTGAGGGCGTGGGGGGGGGGGGGGGGGGCAAGGCGCTCGGTGGCGGGTGTGAGGGAGGGGGGCGGGGGGAGGCGGGGGAGGGGCAGGGGTGAGGGAGGGGGCAGGGGAGCGGGGGGGCGGACGGGGGGGGGAGGAGCCAGGGGAGGGGGGAGAGACGGGGGGGGCGCCGAGGGGGGGGGGGGGGGCGCGGGGGGGGACCGGGAGGGGAGGGGCGGGGGGGGCACGGGGCAGGGGGGGGGGGAGAGGAGAGGGTGTGAATGGCGAGGGGGGTGGGGCGGAGGGGGGGCCCGGGGGCGGTGGACGGGAGGGGGCTGGATGGGGGGGAGCGAGGTGGGGCGGGAGAGGGGACGCAGGGAGGGGGAGAGGGTAGGGGCGGGGGCGGGTGGTGGGGACGAGCGGGGGGGAGTGGGGGGTGTAGAGGAGAGGGGGGCGGGATGGGCAGGGAGGGGGGGGGGATGGGACGGGGTAGACACGGGAGGGGGATCGGGGGGCGGGTAGGGGTGGACGGGGGGGGGGGCGGGACGGGGACGGGGGGAGGGAGAGAGGGGGGGGAGCGGGGGGCCAGGGAGGGGCGGGAGGGGGGGGGGGGGGGGGAGGAGGCGGGGGTGGAGGGGGCGGAGGGGGGGGGGGACGGGGGGGGTGTGGGTGAGGGGGGGGGCGAGGGTTCGTCGGAGGAGGGGGGGCAGCGGGCGGGGCGGGGGGGCGGGAGCGGTAGCGGGGGTGGGTGGGGGGGGCGGCGGAGGGGGGGGTGGGGACGGTGGGGCGGCAGGTCAGTAGGGGGAGGGGAAGGGGGCGGCGGGTGGAGGGGGACGGGGGGGGGGGGGGGGGGGGCGGGGGGGGGGGAGGGGACGAGAGACGGAACGGCAGGGGGGGGTGGGGACGGGCGACAGGACACGGGGGGGCTGCCGGGAGTGAGCAGGGGGGGAGGCAGGGAGAGGGGGAGAGAGGGAGGGAAGGAGGGGGCGAAGGGGGGGAGGGGCAGGGGGGGGGAGGGGGGCAGGGGGGGCGGGGGGCGGGGGGGGGGGCGGGGGGGGGTGCGCCGCGAGTGACGGTGGGGGGGCGGGGGAGGACGCGGGGCTGCAGGAGCAGGGGGGTTTTAACGCGGGGGGGAGGAAGGGCGGTGCGGGGGGGGGAGAAGCGTGGACGCGGGACGGGGGCGGGGGCACGGGGGCAACACGGGGGGATGGGGGCGGGGGCCAGGGGGGGGGCGGGGACAGGGGGGAGGGGGGGGAGGGGGGGGGAGGAGGGGCACGACGGAGGGGGCGGGGGGGGGGGGGGGGGGAGAGCGGTAGGAGGGGGCAGGGGGGGAGAGGGGGCCGAGAGGGGGTTTTTTTTTCTAGGGGGGGTGGGGACGGGGGGGGGGCAGGAGGGGGGGGCACGGCGGGGGGGGGGCAGGGGGGCGGGGACGGGGGGGCCGGGGGGGGGGGAGGCAGGGGGGGGGGGGAGGGGGCGGCGGGGGGGGGGTGGGGAGGGAGGGGTGGGGGAGGGGGCGGTGGGGGGGGGAGGGGCGTGGGGGGGCGGGGGGGAGGGGAGGAGGGGGGGGGGGCGTGGCAGACAGGGGGGGAGGGGGGGGAGAGGGGGGGCGGGCGGGCGGGAGGGGGAGGAAGGGAGGAGGGGGACATGGGGAGGGGGCGGGGCACGGGGAGGGGACGAGGGGGGGGGGGGGGGGGGGGACGGAGGGAGGGGGGGAGGGAGCGGGGGTGGGGGGGGTGGGGGGGGGGGGGGGGGGGGCACGGGGGGTGAGAGGGGGGGTGGGGCAGGTTGGGTAGTTGGGGGGAAGGAGAGGGAGGACGGAGGAGGGTTGCAAAGGGGGGGCGGGGGGGGGAGCGGGGAGGTGAGAGAGGGGGGAGAGTGGAGGGGGGAGGACAGGGGGGGAGGAGGAGGAGGTCGGGGGGTACGGAGGGGGAGGGGGGAGAGGGCGGGGGGGGAGGGGGGGGGAGAGGGGAGGGGTGGGGCGGGGGGGGGGGGGGCGGGGAGGGAGGGGGGGGGGAGACGGCACAGGGGGGAGGCGGGACGGGAGGGGAGGGGGGAGGGAAGGGTAGGGGAGGGGGGGAGAGGGGGAGGGCGGGGGGGGGGGTGGAGGGACGGGGGGGGGGGGGGGGGACACGGGGGCATGGGGGGCGGGGGCGGGGGGTGAGGAAGAGGGCTGACGACGGTGGGGGGCAGGAGGAGGACAGGGGGGGGGGCGGGGGTTTTTTTTCGGGGGGGTGAGGGAGCGCGGGGCGGGGAGGGACGGGGGGGGGGACGGGACACGGCGGGGTGGGGGCGGGGGGGGGGGGGCGAGGGAGAGCGGGGTAGGGGGGGACACGGGGGGGTGAGGAGGGGGGGGGGGGAGGGGGGGGGGGGTGGAGGGGGGCGGGATGGGAGGAGGGAGGGAGGTGGAGGGAGGAGAGGGGAGGGAGGGGGGGACGGTGAGGGGGCAGGCGGAGGGGGGAGGGGTGGGGGAGTACGACTTCCGGGGGTGGGTGGGGGCGGGGAAACGTGACAGACGTGACAGGTGGGGGGGGGGCGGCTGGGGGGACGCGGGCGGGGGGCGGGGGGGGGCCGGCGGCGCGGGCAGGCAGACCACGGGGGGGGGGGGGAGCGGCGGAAGGGAGGCGACGGGGGGGGAGGAGGGGGGCGGGGCGGGGGGGGGGGGGAGTGCAGGGGGGGTGAGGACGAGGGGGGGGGGGCGGGGGGGGCGAGGGGGAGGGCGGGGGGGCGGGGGTTTGGGACGGCGGGGGTGGGGGGAGGGCAGGGGGGGGACCAGGGGCGACTGCTGTAGCGGGGGGTTTTTCCTGTTGCATGTGTTGAAATCGAACAAATCATCATTCATTTGGCGAGGAGGACCAACGAAACTATTAAGAAATTTACATTCGAGATTACAAATAACGCTTTTCATGATTACAGCCACTATGAGTTACCCAGATCTATCTTCTTGTTGCGCCATCTCACAGACCTGCATATAGAAAACTGTACTTTAGACATTATTGTTCCAACATTAGACGGATTTGGTAGCCTTACAAGCTTATTCTTACGGAGTGGTAGGTTCTTAGAAAAACCACTTTTACATCTCTTAGCCAATTGTCCACTACTCAAGAAACTGGAACTGGTTAGTAACTTCTTTTTTACACAATAATTATCGGTATGGGTTTTCATTACTTATCTTAATATGCTGTCTTTAGTTGTTCGATCTTACCGATGAAGGCCTCGCCGAGCTTCAGTGTATCAACGTTATTGAGCTATTCAAGCGCTTACCCGTAATTGAAGATCTGTCTATTAGTCCATGGATAATTAAGGTAATATATATCCACATGATATCTATCTGATATAACTAAAACATTGTTTCTAATCTTTGTTTTGACTATAATTTTAGTATTGTGATGATGTACCACCAGAGCTTCCAATTGCATTAGTTCACCTTAAACGTTTTCGTTTCTCTGCTATGATGCTCCTCGACGAATATGGGTTAAAGTTTGTTTTTCTTGTGATCAGACGCTCCCCAAACTTGGAAAAAATTGAGCTACATGTAAATATCCTTAAGAGTAAATTGCATTTTTGGTCCTGTGGTTTGGCCAAATTGGTCCCATTCCTTTTGAAATTGCAGTAAACGTCCTTATATTGAAGTTTTGGCTGCATGTTTGGTCCTTGACCAAAAGTTAAATGACTAAAACACCCTTCAAACACTACCTTCATCATGAAAACGACAAGGGTATTTTAGTCATTTAACTTTTGGTCAGGACCAAACACGCAACCAAAACTTCAAAATAAGGACGTTCATTGCAATTTCGAAAGGATTGGGACCAAACCTGCAATTTGGCCAAACCACAGGGACCAAAATTGTAATTTACTCTATCCTTAATCTAAAGTACTATTTGTTTTATTTCTAATACCAAGCTACACTGACACAAGAATACCAATACTTGTTGTAGGTTAACAACGATGATTATCTTGATTATGAGATGTATAAAGAATATCAGTATTCCTCGGATGCACTGAAAGATTGTGCTGATATTTGGTTGGAGCATTTGAAGGAATTGGAGATTAGAGATTTTGCTAACTTGAAACATGAGATGAAGTTTGTAAAGCTTATCTTGGACAGGGCACCAATGCTCAAGAAGGTGAGGATATTTCAGCGCTATTCTTCTAATAGAATTAAAAGGGATAAAGAATTGAAGATTGTAAGAAATGTCTTACGCTCCTCCCCACGTGTATCACCGCTTGCAGAAATCATTGTTCAGCGTGATGATTGATAAAGGTTGAAGGATATGCATGCGTTCAAGGTTTTTGCTGTAGGGAATGGTTCTTGTTGTTTTTTACATGCTATCAGCTTAGCTTGCTACTTGCAGACCTGTACATGCTAGACAGTACGGAAACTTGATTTAGATTTTTAGAATATTCTAGTCTTGTTTTGGGCAACTGGCGTTAGGGTGTGCATTTGATTAGTTCACCGCAAACAATATGGTCACTTAATTCATGTTACTTGTTAGTGATACAGGCACAAATATGTTTAAATTGGGGCAACTTATGTGGCATCAGACTAGCATATTTTTGTGATTGGTGTTCTCGTAAAGAGATTTATTTATACCCCTAACTGCTAAGAACTGCTTAGGGTTGGGCATGGATGCACATAGTGAGTGTTGACATACAAATGGTAAGTGAGGTTGTGGCTTCTTTGATCCCCCTCGGGATGAGAATTAGTTGCAAACGAGTGGCCATTCCTTAACGGCTATTGTGTAGGATAAGCCATGGTGTTATTTAACTGTCATACAACGAGTTTGTCACATTAATGAATAATGTTTGATCACTTAACATGTAATTTAACAAAACTGCAACCCACAAAAGATAATTACCTGTCAACGTTATGTTATAACCATTTGGTTTCTGGTTTTCCACCATTATTTTATCGAAACACTGCTGTTTTATTAGACCTTTTCCGACAAGAAGATTGCATATTGAATACCTTTCACATTTACCACTAACTTTCTTCCTAGATGCTACATTCATTGATGGTCGATAAATGTGCTAAAAATTCCTCATATACGATTGTAAATACATATGATTGTATCTTACACATTGGTCATTTTATGTTGTAGTTAAGAGTTAGTTGTTACATATGATTGTACCTTTTAAAAGCGCTTGGACATACTCATCAAACTTTTCATTTTCCTTAGCGAATGTCTTATCATTTTGACAAGCTTAAGATTTAAGGTTTGAAATTTTGTCATTTAAAAGCTTAATATTTTTGCAGATTCAATTGTTGTTTCTTTTGCAAAATGTTTTTCTTTTTTCTTATATCTCTCAAGCTCTTTTGTCAATAAGGCATTCGTTATCTCTACCCGGATCCATATTTGGTATATCACAAATAATACTCCTATTATTTTCATTATGTATCTGGAATAGATTCAGGTTGTTCATGATTTTGTATCTCATGAACAAACATATTTTCAAATATATCATGATGTACCTCACTGTATCACTGTCATATGAAGGTCTAATATCATCATCTAAATGTTGCTTTCATTGCTTTCATTGTCAGAACTTCTGTTTTCATTCCCTGATGTACTACATTCATTCCTTGAAATGTTGCATTCATCATGCTGAGGATGTACTGGAGTCAACTGTGCTTTGCGTATCAACTAAACTAGCATCCATTGCTATACCCACAGTGACCAAACTAGCATCCAATGTGGTACCCTCAGTGACCAAACTAGCATCCAATGCTATACCGTCTTTACTCAAATTATCCTCCAATGTTGTACCCTCAGTGACCAAACTCTCTTGCTGCTGAATCTCTCTTTCTTTCAGCTGTTTTTGAATCTCCTTTATTGCTTGAACTTCTCTTTCTTTCATATGTAATTCTTCGTATTTAAGTACTCTTTCATCAATAAGCTTGTCAAGTTTTGCCACGTACTGCCAAGTACCATAGTAAATTACGTCTGTAAGTTTCAGGCTTGCATCCTGTATAATCTTTTAAGTCCTTTTTCCAGCATTTATTGTGAAAATCCGAAGCATTCACCTCTTTCGAGTCAAAAAATTTCTTGAACGGTGTTCTGAGTATATCAAGACAAGTCTTTAGATCACGAGAATAAAGATTCTCTCTTTCAAGTTGCCATTGTAGTTGATTCAAATTGTGGTACATCTTCACTCTGAAAGTCTCATACTCTTCCTGGAAGAATATTCGAAATGCAATTTCATATGGTCTCATGTGTCTACCCATTGAAAATATGTTATTATGGAGAGTATCAAGATGTATCTTAAGCTCTTTAAACCATGCCATGCAGTTTGAGTGCAATTTTCTTTCTTCGAGTTGCATCTGTTGCAATTCTCTCTCTTTTGAATTTGAACTTGAGGATTCCATTGAATTCTGATGTGTGAAATTGATCATCACTTCACTAAAACTGAATTCCTAACAGGGTGTATTGTTAAATTAAGACAAATGTGAGTGTTTGGTTATAAATTTTGAATATGTGGATTGTTCCCACCAAACTCATATGTTATTCATCAGGGATGCATATTGGACTTCCCTAACTTTCGAATATTTACTTTTGGATCCTTGTCATGAGTAAGATATTGAAAATGGTTGTATTAGTCGTCCTTAGACTTGAGATACAAGTAAATCTTCCATGTATGGATATCACTTTTTGATTATAAGTCAAGTATCTGTAATAAAGTATTTATAAAGGTATTTTTTTAGAGGCATCCTTGACTCTGTATTGAATATAGAATTTGTTTTTTTTCTCCTCTAATTGTACTTAATTGAAAGTATGATACCATTGCGCCTCTCCAGAAATTAATGAAATAATTATGTGGCGAACCAAGGGTTAAATCAAGATGATACTTGATTACAATTTGGTAGATCTGAATTAACGATCTATAATAGAGAAACTAATGGTTTAAAAACTATATTGGAATGGTTATAGATCTTAATCTGTGTTCTACCAATGTAAGCAAGTATTTCTTGATTTACCCTTTGGGTGCGGCACATAATTATTCATTCATTTGGAGAGGCGCCATTGGTATTCTTTACTTCAATTGAGACAATTAGAGGAACAAATTCTATATTCAATACAAGAGTCAAGGATGCCTCCAAAAATAGCCTTTATAACTACCTTATTCAGGATAGTGTTTGACTTATAATCAAAAAGTGATATCCATACATGGAAGATTTACTTGTATCTCAAGTCTAAGGACGACTAATACAACCATTTTCAATATCTTACTCATGACAAGGATCCAAAAGTAAATATTCAAAAGTTAGGGAAGTCCAATATGCATCCCTTATGAATAACATATGAGTTTGGTGGGAACAATCCACATATTCAAAATTTATAACCAAACACTCACATTTGTCTTAATTTAACAATACACCCTGTTAGGAATTCAGTTTTAGTGAAGTGATGATCAATTTCACACATCAGAATTCAATGGAATCCTCAAGTTCAAATTCAAAAGAGAGAGAATTGCAACAGATGCAACTCGAAGAAAGAAAATTGCACTCAAACTGCATGGCATGGTTTAAAGAGCTCAAGATACATCTTGATACTCTCCATAATAACAGATTTTCAATGGGTAGACACATGAGACCATATGAAATTGCATTTCGAATATTCTTCCAGGAAGAGTATGAGACTTTCAGAGTGAAGATGTACCACAATTTGAATCAACTACTATGGCAACTTGAAAGAGAGAATCTTTATTCTCGTGATCTAAAGACTTGTCTTGATATACTTAGAACACCGTTCAAGAAATTTTTTGACTCGAAGAGGTGAATATACAATTTCTAGTTGACTTCGGATTTTCACAATAAATGCTGGAAAAAGGACTTAAAAGATTATACAGGATGCAAGCCTGAAACTTACAGACGTAATTTACTATGGTACTTGGCAGTACGTGGCAAAACTTGACAAGCTTATTGATGAAAGAGTACTTAAATACGAAGAATTACATATGAAAGAAAAAAGAGTAAAGTTAAGCAAGAAAGGTGATTGAAAAAACAGGCTGAAGGAAAGGAGATTTAGATGAAAGAGAGTTGGTCACTATTGGGTTTTAGAACTTTGGAGGTTCATTTTTGAGTAAAGACGGTTATAGGCATTGGTGATAGTTTGGTCACTGATGGGTATCACATTGGATGTAGTTTGGTCATGTGGGTATAAGCAATGGATGCTTAGATGAGTTGATACGCAAAGATACAGTTGATCAGTACTTCTCCGCTGATGAATGAAACAGTTCACGGTAATGAATGCAATACATCTGAGATGAAAAAAGAAGTTCTGACAATGAATGCAATGAAAGCAACATTTAGTTGATGATATTAGACCTTTATATCGACAGTGATATAGTGAGGTACATCATGCTTATTTGAATATAATTTTGTTTATGAGATACAAAATCTTATGAAAACCTGAATCTATTCCACGATAATTAGGTGAAATAAATAGGTGTGTAGTATTATTTGTGATAATCAAATATGGAACCGGGTAGAATAATTGTATGAACATGACTACGTAGATCAGGAGCAACATACGTGCTTTCTTCTGCTTCATTGATCAATATACCTCAGAAGTGGATGTTTGAAATGTAATATAGGTTAATAGTTGGTGCTTAGCAAGCGAATGCTCTTATTGACAAAAGAGCTTGGAGGATATAGAAAGAGTGAAAAAAATTGTGCAAAAGAATCAAACAATTGTATCTGCATAAATAGTAAGCTTTTGTAAATGACAAAATTTCAACCTTAATTCTTAAGCTTGTCATAATTATTAAGACATTCGCTAGGAAAATGAAAAGTTTGTGAGTTATGTCCAAGCGTTTTTAAAAGGTATACTATCATATGTAACAACTAAACTCTTAACTACAACATAAAATGACCAATGTGTAAGATACAATCATATGTATTTACAATCGTATATGAGGAATTTTTAGCACATTTATCGACCATCAATGAATGTAGCATCTATGAAGAAAGTTAGTGGTAAATGTGAAAGGTATTCAATATGCAATCTTCTTGTCGGAAAAGGTCTAATAAAACAGCAGTGTTTCGATAAAATAATGGTGGAAAACCAGAAACCAAATGGTTATAACATAACGTTGACAGGTAATTATCTTTTGTGGGTTGCAGTTTTGTTAAATTACATGTTAAGTGATCAAACATTATTCATTAATGTGACAAACTCGTTGTATGACAGTTAAATAACACCATGGCTTATCCTACACAATAGCCGTTTTTAGGAATGGCCACTGTTTGCATACTAATTTCATCCGAGGGGGATCAAAGATGCCACTACCTCTCTTACCATTTGTATGTCAACATCACTATGTCCATCCATGCCCAAACCCTTAAGCAGGTCTTCGCAGTTGGAGGTATAAATAAATCTCTTTCGAGAACACCTAATCACAAAAAATTTGCTAGTTCTGTTGCCTACATAAGTTGCCTATTATTTATACTTTTTGTGCCTGTAATCACTAACAAGTAAACATGGAATTATTTGACCATATTGTTTGCGGTGAACTAATCAAATGCACACCCTAACGCCAGTTGCCCAAAACAAGACTAGAATATTCTTAAAATCTAAATCAAGTTTCCGTACTGTCTAGCATGTACAGGTCTGCAAGTAGCAAGCTATGCTGACTTGCATGTAAAAAAATATCAAGAACCATTCCTACTAGCAAAAAACCTTGATAGCTGCATATCCTTCAAACTTATCATCATCATGCTGAAACATTGATTCTGAAGAGCGGTTGATACACGTGGGGAGGAGCGTAAGACATTTCTTACAATCTTCAATTCTTTATCCCTTTTAATTCTATTAGTAGAATAGCGCTGAAATATCCTCACCTTCTTGAGCATTGGTGCCCTGTCCAAGATAAGCTTTACAAACTTCATCTCATGTTTCAAGTTAGCCAATTTCTTAATCTCAATTCATTTAAATGCTCAAACCAATATCTGCCCACAAATCGTTCGAATGAATTCCGAAGGAATACTGATATTCTTTATACATCTCATAATCAAGATAATCATCGTTGTTAACCTACAACATGATGGGCTATTGTGGAGTGTTGTATCCACTTTAAAGGTGTGGGTGGATTGCGTTGGCTGGGTGGTGATGGGGGTGGAGTCTGAGGGGTAATGGTGTTTTGTTGGCTTGATTATTTTTTGTTATTTTTATATGAATTACCAATCTTTATAAACACACAATTATCTTTTATTCTTGTGTCAGTGTAGCTTGGTATTAGAAATAAAACAAATAGTACTTTAGATTAAGGATAGAGTAAATTACAATTTTGGTCCCTTGTGGTTTGCCAACTTGTGGTTGGCGGTTTGGTCCCATTCACTTTCGAAAATTGCAACGAACGTCCTTATTTTGAAGTTTTGGTTGCGTGTTTGGTCCTGACCAAAAGTTAAATGACTAAAATACCCTTGTCGTTTTCATGATGAAGGTAGTGTTTGAAGGGTGTTTTAGTCATTTAACTTTTGGTCAAGGACCAAACATGCAGCCAAAACTTCAATATAAGGACGTTTACTGCAATTTCAAAAGGAATGGGACCAATTTGGCCAAACCACAGGACCAAAAATGCAATTTACTCTTAAGGATATTTACATGTAGCTCAATTTTTTCCAAGTTTGGGGAGCGTCTGATCACAAGAAAAACAAACTTTAACCCATATTCGTCGAGGAGCATCATAGCAGAGAAACAAAAGCGTTTAAGGTGAACTAATGCAATCGGAAGCTCTGGTGGTACATCACAATACTAAAATTATAGTCAAAACAAAGATTAGAAACAATGTTTTAGTTATATCAGATAGATATCATGTGGATATATATTACCTTAATTATCCATGGACTAATAGACAGATCTTCAATTACGGGTAAGCGCTTGAATAGCTCAATAACGTTGATACACTGAAGCTCGGCGAGGCCTTCATCGGTAAGATCGAACAACTAAAGACAGCATATTAAGATAAGTAATGAAAACCCATACCGATAATTATTGTGTAAAAAAGAAGTTACTAACCAGTTCCAGTTTCTTGAGTAGTGGACAATTGGCTAAGAGATGTAAAAGTGGTTTTTCTAAGAACCTACCACTCCGTAAGAATAAGCTTGTAAGGCTACCAAATCCGTCTAATGTTGGAACAATAATGTCTAAAGTACAGTTTTCTATATGCAGGTCTGTGAGATGGCGCAACAAGAAGATAGATCTGGGTAACTCATAGTGGCTGTAATCATGAAAAGCGTTATTTGTAATCTCGAATGTAAATTTCTTAACAGTTTCGTTGGTCCTCCTCGCCAAATGAATGATGATTTGTTCGATTTCAACACATGCGTCATCTGGATCCACCATTTTAAAGCTAAAGTCAAGGATTGGAGCTTGGTGCATGAACAGAACTTGGTGTATAGCAAAGAATTGTTTACACCTCCTCATCAACTTTTTCCTTTCACTTGACCAATCTGTGAACAATTGCTCTTCCAGCTGATTTTCATTAACCATATCCTCCAAATCAAATTCAAGTTTAGGAATTTTGGCCCAACAGTACCTCCAATTCTTCGAAAGGATACTCGTCCTCACTGCATCTTTGATCGGCAAAAGACATAGGATATGTTCTATGATGGATGAAGGAATGTTGTTGAATGCATCCAAATCATCATTAGCTATACGTTTGGCTTCCATCTTTGCTGCAAAAATAGTTGCATAAATAAATGTAAGAAAAACAGTGTTTGAAATAAGCCTGATACAACATTTGGATAATAAAATACTTATATTGTGAGCTACTAATTGAGCTTTATGAGCATTTCAAAGTGATAATCTAAATCAGCTTCTGTGTTTTGATGTATTTCGGACTTATAATCATATTTGTTAGATTAAATATTTCAACATACCCGTTTCCATGATGAGTAGCTTAATTTACACATGTTTATTTGGTTCCCAAAATACTTAGCGAATACAATATCATCTAAATATTATGATTCACAAACCATACCAGTAATTACTTTCATCCAAAGTCTAAACTCCCCGGCCTTATGAAATAAAACCATAAATTTCCGTATTTCCATTAATTACGTAACTAAAAGGACACCATTCACATCCTGGAGGATGTCTGGGATTGCTGCTTATTTTAGTTTTCAACAAGCATTCTCTTAAAGGGTTGACGTTAAAATGTATAACCAGCTCTATCTTATCTAAGGAGTTCCCGTTCCTGTTCCTGTTGTTGATCTTGTTTGGTAGTGGTGCGGCATCTAATAAGTTGTTTGGTTTAGGTCTTCCAAATCTGCATATCAAAACAAAATAATAAATCAATACAACAACAACAAGAAGCTATGATGATATAAGTTTAGCATGAGTAAGAATGAGTCAGCGAGTGGAGATCAATGTGATGTTTGCAGTAAGCTGTTGAGTCTTATAAATCGAAGCAAGCTAGACACTTATTATCCAATCAAAATCTTGCTGAAAGAAATACATAAGATCGTTGTCCTAAAAGATTCTTTCTGGAGGTATAGGTGTTGTCTAATTTAATTCAAGTTACTTTTCCAATGGGACTACTGTTATGTGACAACTTGCTTTCTTTCTCTTTTTACGTTGCCCCTGTATTCTGTATAACTATATTTTGTTCAGGTCTGCCCTCGAATCTGTGATACGAAACACTTGTTTCTAGAACTTCCTTTGTTGGAAGCTAAACTGCGCGAATACATGGACAAAATGTCAGTGGAATCATTGATGCCACGTTTGCTTGGCTTAAAGAAGGATTGAGGCATCGTTGTATTACAAAATGGGGCGTTCCTGTCCCCCTTGAGAAAATTGATCTGTAACAAAACCCCACTTAACATACGTAGGTCAAAACAATGAAAATTGGAGAGTAATCCCTCTCATTGCAAATTTGCAGGCTCTATCTGCATAATTTATCAAACGCCCACTTAGGGTATGTTTGGGGTGACCTTAACAACTTATCCATTTTTACAGGTTACATATTATAAAAACACACTTTTCAACCCCATTAGATGTTAACTTACAGGCTATATTTCAACCAAATAATCACCTAAGTCTTGCATGCGTTTTTACACCACAATAAGCTAATAAGATACTCTTATAAGGCTTACCAATATTATGCTACTCAAAAATAACGCTCTACCCTCATAACATGATATGTAAACATACACGTTTGAAACCAATCCTCATAAGAAGTCCACGTTGTATCTCTCATTTCCCCTAATAGTAACTAATGAAAGTATGCAGCCTTCTGGAGTTAATTTCTTTCCCTACTGCAGTTTTTAGAAGTTAAGGGTATAAAGTTTTTAGAAGTTAAGGGTATAAACTTTAATACGAGATTACCTGTCACAAAACACCCCTATGATGCATACACGGCCTCCTTTAACTGAACATATTTGTGTCATTTCAGAACTAACAAGAATTATGTGACCATGACTGTGCAAACCCTAGTACCAGTTTGCCCAAACAAGAGAAGAATAGTTTTGCAGTAATAACTTTGTATGCAGATACAGAGTACGTCCTTCAACCTTTATCAGACGACATATCCAGGGAATTAATTCTCCCTAAACCTAAGACACACTCTAACATGAATAAGCATTTTAAAATGCAGTGCGTGATTTGCTTTTGCACATTCAAAAACCCGATGTAAAGAGACAATTACCTTAAAATGCAATGCGGTGCCCTCCATGATTCGCCAAATAAAATCATATTTTAGTGTAATTTTTTTAACCTTTTTATTAAAGTGCACCCCATCATAAAATCAAATTGCCCCCCACCTTGAAGCCAAACAATGTAAAAACCTTATATCTCTATCTTCATTTTTGTGTGCATAACGACTTTTGTCTACAAAAATTTTTTTGCCCCCGTTCTCAACTTTCCTGGGTCCGCCACTGTGCAGTCATGTCACATACTTTATACGTACACACATTCAACATCGCATTAAAAAGAATATTAAACAAGGAAATCATGCCGAAAGTATCAAACAATCAAGCAGAGAGTGATTTTCATCACCACCACGTTACAATTGGTCTATTCAAACAGTAAGCACTTTTTTACTACTTTGTGATAATATATAATAGCACACCCTGGCCACGACCTTGCTTACTTGTAGTGATGTGACACAGTTGTATCCTAAATTAGAGGCGTGACTATGATAGAAAAACTGTTGGATTTTTACATCTATTTAACCATTAAATATATCACGAGTACGCAGCGAAAAGATTAACATGTATAGAATAACATAGTTAACAAGAGATTGAAGACATATACCTTTTAGCAATTAACGAAACCACCGTCTTTAATATACGCGTATGATAACACCACACGAAACCAATAGGATCAAAATATTTCTACTTCGACACACACAATATGTCTACAACGAAGTATGCTTGTACTAGTAGTATTTAATCAAACGATCACCTTCGTCTTTGATTCAATCAACACACGAGCAAAACCTTCACGTATGTGGTATAAAACCACAAAACCGAAACCCTAAAGGGTGTTCGGTTCGATCGAATGACCAAGGGAAGAAAAATGAAACCCTTTGGTGAGTTTTGGGATTCGGTCGAACACAAGGAGAGGTTTAGGGTTTTTGATTTCAAGTTATGAGAGAAACAATGAATCAAAAAACCCTATTTATACACCTCTTTGCTTGGCATGCAAGCAAGCAATCCCACCTCCTCAAGGAGGTGGAGTTCGACCGGTATAAGGAAACAAGGGGGTGAACTGAAACTTTCCTTTTCCCGGTTTTGCATATTAGTCCTTTAACTTTTAACGACTAATATAATTCTTGTTAAACTTTTAACGATCGTTCATTAAACACTAATATATTACATTAATCTATTAATCGTTGTTCTATATATTAATGTGTGCGTCCCCGTAGGCTCGAAAAGATTTCCGAACATATATTATTTATACTTTGACATATTCCAACAAAAACAACCTAACTGAATTAAGATTCCAATAATAGTATAATAAATCCTTCTTTCTTGTACGAAGCCTACAACACATAACAAAGTGTTCGCAGTGTAACGAGTTAGGAGCTAGACGACTAACCAATAGGCGTTTACGTGGTGAGTAAGTCGTTTGTTTTAGATCATTTTCTGATGTCATTTTTATCAACAAAATTAATGAAATCAATAACCAAACAAGAAGATGAAGCATTTTATCAAACAGTTCGGGGGCAAAACAAACTTGGTCCCAATCCTTTCGAAATTGCAACGAACGTCCTTATTTTGAACTTTTGGTTGCGTGTTTGGTCCTGACCAAAAGTTAAATGACTAAAATACCCTTGTCGTTTTCATGATGAAGGTAGTGTTTGAAGGGTGTTTTAGTCATTTAACTTTTGGTCAAGGACCAATCATGCAGCCAAAACTTCAATATAAGGACGTTTAATGCAATTTCGAAAGGATTGGGACCAATTTGGCCAAACCACAGGACCAAAAATGCAATTTACTCTTAAGGATATTTACATGTAGCTCAATTTTTTCCAAGTTTGGGGAGCGTCTGATCACCAGAAAAACAATAGAGGAGCATCATAGCAGAGAAACGAAAACGTTTAAGGTGAACTAATGCAATTGGAAGCTCTGGTGGTACATCATCACAATACTAAAATTATAGTCAAAACAAAGATTAGAAACAATGTTTTAGTTATATCAGATAGATATCATGTGGATATATATTACCTTAATTATCCATTGACTAATAGACAGATCTTCAATTACGGGTAAGCGCTTGAATAGCTCAATAACGTTGATACACTGAAGCTCGGCGAGGCCTTCATCGGTAAGATCGAACAACTAAAGACAGCATATTAAGATAAGTAATGAAAACCCATACCGATAATTATTGTGTAAAAAAGAAGTTACTAACCAGTTCCAGTTTCTTGAGTAGTGGACAATTGGCTAAGAGATGTAAAAGTGGTTTTTCTAAGAACCTACCACTCCGTAAGAATAAGCTTGTAAGGCTACCAAATCCGTCTAATGTTGGAACAATAATGTCTAAAGTACAGTTTTCTATATGCAGGTCTGTGAGATGGCGCAACAAGAAGATAGATCTGGGTAACTCATAGTGGCTGTAATCATGAAGATAATTATACGTTTGGCTTCCATCTTTGCTGCAAAAATAGTTGCATAAATAAATGTAAGAAAAACAGTGTTTGAAATAAGCCTGATACAACATTTGGATAATAAAATACTTATATTGTGAGCTACTAATTGAGCTTTATGAGCATTTCAAAGTGATAAATCCTAAATCAGCTTCTAGTGTTTGAGTAATCGACTTTTGCTGCTGACACGCAAATCATATTTGATAGATCAAATAATCAACATACCCGTTTCCAAGATGATAGCCATAATTTACACATGTTTATTTGGTTCCCAAAATACTTAGCGAATACAATATCATCTAAATATTATGATTCACAAACCATACCAGTAATTACTTTCATCCAAAGTCTAAACTCCCCGGCCTTATGAAACAAAACCATAAATTTTCGTGTTTCCATTAATTACGTAACTAAAAGGACACCATTCACAACCTGGAGGATGTCTGGGATTGCTGCTTATTTCAGTTTTCAACAAGCATTCTCTTAAAGGGTTGAGTTAAATGACTAACCAGAGGAGGTTCCCGTTCCTGTTCCTGTTGTTGATCTTGTTTGGTAGTGGTGCGGCATCTAATAAGTTGTTTGGTTTAGGTCTTCCAAATCTGCATATCAAAACAAAATAATAAATCAATACAACAACAACAAGAAGCTATGATGATATAAGTTTAGCATGAGTAAGAATGAGTCAGCGAGTGGAGATCAATGTGATGCAGTTAGCTGTTGAGTCTTATAAATCCTAGAAGCACGGTAAATTAAATGCACCTCTTGTTTTGATGAATTTAAATCCATTTTGCTAGACACTTATCTAATAAAATTCAGCTGAAAGAAACTACATAAGATCGTGTCTAAAGCATTCTTTCTGGAGTATAGGTGTTGTCCTAAAATAATTCAAGTTACTTTTCCGATGGGACTACTGTTATGTGACAACTTGCTTTCTTTCTCTTTTTACGTTGCCCCTGTAAACAGACACATTGAAACAAATCCTAAAGAAAGTCCACGTTGTATCTCTCATTTCCCCTAATAGTAACTAATGAAAGTATGCAGCCTTCTGGAGTTAATTTCTTTCCCTACTGCAGTTTTTAGAAGTTAAGGGTATAAAGTTTTTAGAAGTTAAGGGTATAAACTTTAATACGAGATTACCTGTCACAAAACACCCCTATGATGCATACACGGCCTCCTTTAACTGGACATATTTGTGTCATTTTAGAACTAACAAGAATTATGTGACCATGAAACCCTAGTACCAGTTTGCCCAAACAAGAGAAGAATAGTTTTGCAGTAATAACTTTGTATGCAGATACAGAGTACGTCCTTCAACCTTTATCAGACGACATATCCAGGGAATTAATTCTCCCCTAAGATAAGACACACTCTAACATGAAGAAAGCATTTTAAAATGCAGTGCCGTGATTTGCATTTGCACACTCAAAAAACCGATCCTATGTAAAGAGACAATTACCTTAAAATGCAATGCGGTGCCCTCCATGATTCGCCAAATAAAATCAGATTTTAGTGTAATTTTTTTAACCTTTTTATTAAAGGGCACCCCACCATAGAATCAAATTGCCCCCACCTTGAAGTCAAACAATGTAAAAACCTTATATTCTCTACTTCATTTTGTGTGCATACGACTTTTTGTCTACACAAAATTTATTTGCCCCCGTTCTCACCTTTTCTGGGTCCCCCCACTGTGCAGTCATGTCCACATACTTTTATACGTACACACATTCAACATCGTACATTAAAAAGAATATTAAATAAGAAAATCATGCGAAAGTATCAAACAATCAACAAGAGAGTGATTTTCAGCACCACCCACGTTACAATTGGTCTAGTTCAAACAGTAAGCACTTTTTTACTACTTTGTGATCATATATAATAGACACACCCCTGGGTCTCACCGACCTTGCCTTACAGTAGTATGTGACGCGCATTGTAACATACAAATTACAGAGGAGCGTTACTATATAGAAAAACTTTGGATATTCTACATCTCTCTTTTAACAATAACTACATACTCAACCTATACGATCCGCCGAAAAGACTTCTAAACATGTAATATAATACCAACATAGTGTATACAAAGAGATTTAGAAGACTCATATACTTTTAGCAATTAACCGAACAACCTACCATTGCTTTAATCTACTACGCGTATTGAATAACACCTCACGCAACCCTAGGATCCAAAACATATTTTCTTTCTACTGTATCTGCGACACAGCACAAAATATGAAACTACAAACGAAGTATGCGAGCGATATTACTAGTAGATGACTCGTTAATCCAAACGATCACCTTCGTCGAGTTGCATTCCAATTCAACACACGAAGCAAAACCATCACTATGTGGTACATACAAACATACAAAACCGAAACCCTAAAGTGGTGTATTTCGTTCGATGCGAAACGGGCAAGATGTACGACCTAAGGATGAATAAATCTGAAACCCTTTTTGGTGAGTTTTGGCGATTCTGTTCTAAACACAAGAGATAGGTATTCGGGGTTTTGATTTCAAGTTATGAGAGAAACAATGAACCAAAAACCCCTATTTATACACCTCTTTGCTTGGCATGCAAGCAAGCAATCCCACCTCCTCAAGGAGGTGGAGTTCGACCGGTATAAGGAAACAAGGGGGTGAACCGAAACTTTCCTTTTCCCGGTTTTGCATATTAGTCCTTTAACTTTTAACGACTAATATAATTCTTGTTAAACTTTTAACGATCGTTCATTAAACACTAATATATTACATTAATCTATTAATCGTTGTTCTACATATTAACGTGTGCGTCCCCGTAGGCTCGAAAAGATTTCCGGACATATATTATTTATACTTTGACATATTCCAACAAAAACAACCTAACTGAATTAAGATTCCAATAATAGTAATAGTAATAATCTCTTCTTGTCTTGTTGAAGCCTACAACACATAACAAAGTGTTGCAGTGTAAAGAGTTAGAGCTAGACGACTAACCAAAGGCTTGTTAAGTGGTGAGTAAGTCGTTTGTTTTAGATCATTTTCCGAATCTGCATTTTTTATCAACAAAATTAATGAAATCAATTACCAAACAAGAAGATGAAGCATTTTATCAAACAGTTGGGGGGCAAAACAAACATTTTATCAATAAAGTAATACTCCGTAACTATTTTACAAATAAACAAAAAACTCATAAACAAAAAACAATTGATTTCCCCCAGACTTGTAGGCTTATATAAGTTTATTATTATATAACTTATACATAAGCCCACAAGTCTCAAAATAAGCCGTAAAATTAGAGCTTATGAAATATAAGCCCAAATGAGCTTATGTCCGAAACAAACACCCCCATAAATGATTTGGTGAGTTAGCCCATTTCACCCTTCTTGTTGGTTTGGGTGTGCGCGTATAACGGCGGCGATATGTATAGTTATTTATAATTCCAAATGTATATGTGTTTGTTCGGGTTTCTCGCAATGCTATCGTTATTTTTGCATTAATCATCACACTCTCTTACCCATAGAAAACTTTCTCTATAAATATAAAATATTGACGAATCAAGTTTGTATTAATTTAAATTTATGAAAGTTAAAGTTGTAAAAATTTGAATAAAAATAAAATAAATCCGTTAAAAATGTAAACAATTAAAAGTTCAAAAAAGTATACTCCCTCCGTCTCAAAATTATAGTCCACCGACAAAAAACACGCAGTATAAGAAAAGCATCATTATTACAGCTTTCTCTCTCTTTTTGCACAATTATAGTTTTACCCTTAACCATTTAATTTATAATCTCTTTAAAGTTTGTTATTATTACGTCAAATGAGGATGATATGGTAAACTTAATCTAACTTTCCTATCTATTTTTTGAAGTGAACAATTAATTTGTAACAACAAAAAAAGAAAACCTGGATTATAATTTTGAGACGGAATGAGTATTAAATTGGATATTGAATTAAAGAAAAAAAAACATTGAAAGTGGATTTCATAAAAAGTAAAGGATTTTGCTAAATAATGTCCACTGCACAATGGTTAAACTAATAATTATGATAAATATAAAAGGTAATTTCTGGTTTATTTATTAAGCATTAAATGCATAACTACTTTAAATATAGAAAAAATATGTTATTTAAAGTAATTTATATGTTTATTTATTGTGTGTTATTTAGATACATAACTATTTTAAGTAATGAAATGATTATAAAAGGGCAAAAAGACTGGGCCTCTTTGGTGAGTTAGCCCATTAGACCCTTTTTGGTTTAGGTTATTTATTAGTCTGATGTTGTAAAAAATATTATGTCATCTTATCAGTAGGGGTGTCAGTTCGGTTATCGGTTTGTTCGGTTAATTCGATTAAATTTTTTTTGAGTTAACTCGAAAACCGAATCGAAAACTGAATTTAAATTCGGTTCGGTTTTCGGGTTGACCCAAATTACACAAAGAAAAATGTAAATAATTACATAGATATTTAAGAAAAAAAAAACATTTCAAGCATAAAAAAAAGGTTTTTTTATATTAGGATAAAACTTTAATTGTCTTTTTATATACAAATATTTATAAAAAATATGAATATATTAATATAATATATAATAAAAAATTAAAATATATAATATAATATATATATATAATATATATATAATGAGATAATATAAATTTATGATAACTTCGTTTTCTCGCACTGCCAAACAAACCCCAATCCAACCCAAAAACCGAATTGGTAGGACGGTGTCGGTTCGATCAGTATTTGCAAATTCGGATTGGGTTATATAGTTGGTATCGGATCGTTTCGTGATTTCGATTTATTCGTTAATTCGGTTTTTCTGGCTCACCCAACTTATCATTTTTTACATATAAATCATAATCTATTAAAAGGTGTGACGTGGGTGAAAATGTTGTCACTTTTCCTACGTAACCCCAACAAAAACATTTACAACATAAAAAATTATTGAAGAAATAAAAAATATACTTATCGTATGGGATGGTGGGTACGACGTGAGAGCCGACGCACTACTCTATGGTTGTAGTATGCCATACTAACGTATCAAATGTCCCGTCGCCATTGCGGATCTAGAAAACATCTATATATTGCTACCATGCTGGAAAATATGTGCCCGTCATGAAATGGGGAGAGCCTTGTGCCACCGCACGCCCCTTAAGTCAGGTCTGCTCAGTTTGTATAGCATTTGAGACCTCTTTCACTTGACTTGATGCCATTCATTGCTTGTACGATTAGTAATTGTCTCAAAGCTAGATATATACATGTATTTCATTCATGTGATATCACATAGTTCAAAGTTGTAAACTAGTGTACCCATTTCTCTATAACGTAACTAATCTTAACTACTTATAATGCACAAAGCTCTTTTCGGGCATTAATTACATTAAGTAGATGTTTGGTTCGCTGTAATTCATTTTAATTTGTTGTAAACTAATGTACTTATTTCTCTATAACGTAACTAAATCTTAACTACATATCATGCACAAAGCTCTTTTTGGGCATTAGTTACACTAAGAGGGTGCTTGGTTCGCTGAAATTCATTTTAATATGATGCACATGATTTCTGGGTAAACCACAAGACGAAACATGTAATTTTTTATAATTGTAATTAAGTCACTACAATTACATCAAGTGAGGGATTTCAGATTACATAGAAAATTTGATAGAAAGAATTGAATTACGTTATAATTTAGAATTTTATACATTAAAACATTAGTATTTATAAACTATTCTTATTCTATGGTCCTTATTTATATCAAACATGTTTAAACGGACTAGTCCACTATTTGGAAAATGGGACTATTTTCGTTAGACAATGAAAACCCTGTAGATTGATTTGTATCTATTCATCACAATATACTAGAGATTACAAATAGAGAAACCCTAGTGGACCCACTTGCCCACTAAACGAGCTTGGGGCCAATTACTTTGACTAGATAAATACTTTGACTAAATAATTACTTTGGACTCAAACATTTATTCTCTAATACTCCCCTCGCAAATCCGAGCGGGGAAATGCGAAAGCTCGGATTTGGGACGAGGATAAGCTAAATAAACATTAAACAAATAATTTTTTTTTTGTTGAGAAGATCTTCGACAGCAAAGGAGACAAATCTTCATCGGCAGCGGCAAAAGCAGAAAGCAACACAAATTACGGGATAAACCAAGAATCCGAACCAGGTTAAACCAAAGCTCCATATGAGATAAACCAAAGTATTCTTTAAACAAAATTACGGGATAAACCAAATGTATCCTATAACGGGAATAATTCAAGTATTCTACAAACACAAAATTATGGGATAATTCAAGTATCCATATCTGGCAGAATATATTCAAAGTATTTCGCACCAAACACAATATTTCGGGTTATTCAAAGTATCCCTAGACGGAGAATAATTCATAAGTATTTCTCTCAAGAAAACAAAAAAAACAAAGAGGTATTTGATAATCGGATGGATAGGGGTTTGACGGGGGTGGATAAAAGAAGGCGGCTCAAACATAATACCACTTTGGTATAAGGATAGACCGCTCCGATACCATGTTTAGACATATTGAACCCCGTAGGTTGATTTGTATTATTCTAACAATATATAGAGATTACAAAGTGAGAAAACCCTAGTAGACCACAAGGCCACAAAACCGAGCTTGGGCATTACTTTTGATTAACAGTAAATAAACTTTGATAACATAATTACTTTGTCTAACATTTATTTCTAATATATTCGTGTATCAAATTTCAAACAAATTAATTACAGGTTGCTTCCCTATTTGAAAATATTGGGTCTAATCAGTGCAATTAGTTTAATAATGGGTCCATCAGTGTAAATTAAAATCAAATAGGGAAAACATGATTTCTGACGGTTTAAACCACATGGACGAAACAAGTAATTTTTTCTAATGTAATTAGTCACTACAAATTACATCAAGTGAGGGATTCAGATTACATAGTAAATTTGATAGAAAGTTTGAATTACGTTTTCATTCAGAATTTTATACTTAAAACATTTGGTATTTATAAACTATTTTATTTTTTTTTATGTTTTTACATAATAATATAAATTATTTTTAATAATAATAAAATATTATTATTATTATTATCATTTGTTAATATTATTATTATATATTATTATTATATTATTTTAATGAAAGATATGGGAGAAGCAGACGTTATTCTTGGTATTAAGATTAAACGTGAAAATAAAGGGATTGTAATTACACAATCTCACTATATTGAGAAAATACTCAAGAAATTTAATCGTGAAGATTGTTCTCCGGTGAGTACTCCCATGGATCCGGTAGAAAAGCTTAAGCCGAATACAGGTAAACCTGTGGATCAACTCGAATACTCAAGAGCTATTGGCTGTTTGATGTATGCTATGACGAGCACTAGACCTGATATTGCTTATGCAGTTGGTAGATTGAGCAGGTTTACTAGTAATCCTAGTAGACAACATTGGCATGCAATAACAAGGGTATTCAAGTACTTGAAAGGTACTATGAATTATGGTTTATCATATGTTGGATATCCTTCGGTGTTAGAAGCTTATTCAGATGCTAGCTGGATAAATCATGTTGAAGATTCATCTTCTACTAGTGGATGGGTGTTCCTGCTTGGGGGAGGTGCCATTTCATGGGCTTCCAAGAAGAAAACATGTATAACTGGTTCCACTATGGAATATGAGTTTGTAGTATTGGCTGATGCTGGTAAAGAAGCAGAATGGCTAAGAAACTTGATACATGAGATTCCAATATGGCCAAAACCAATAGCACTGATTTCTATCCATTGTGATAGTGCTGCCACATTGGCTAAAGCTTATAGTCAAATATATAATGGGAAGACTAGACATTTAGATGTTAGACATAGTATGATTAGGGAGCTAATCATGAATGGTGTGATTTCTATTGAGTTTGTTAGATCATAACATAATTTAGCTGACCACTTGACGAAGGGTTTAGCTAGGGACTTAGTGATTAAGACAGTGATAGGGATGTGATTAAAGTCCATATAAATTTACTACCTATGAGATATCCAATTCCTTTCTAATACAACGTTAGAAGCTGAATTCAATGTGGAAAGCTCATAGTTGGGGATTGGAACATGTGTGTTTATCTTCCTGAGGTATGTGTTCAGACTTGCAAGTGATGGTTAGGTTGAAGTATATCTTCTTAATGGTTCTTTTGAAAAATTGCAAAATGCAGGTGCAAGAGTAAAAGGACCACCTATGCGAGCATGAAGTTTTGCCGCTTCAAGAAGCTTGGACTTGGCTTCTTATATGTTCATTAATGGATTCGGACAGATGGCTTATAATAGTGTCATAATAGTGTCAAGTTACGAACAATAGAGTGTTGTAGAAACTTATGTGTATAGTATCTTCAGGTTTTCAAATGAGTTGACTGGTTCAATCGTTACGATACCCCGATTCTCGAATATTTGGAATGTGTATTATACTAAGATGAAAATTCAATCGCAAGACATTTTCATTTATGCATTTTTTTTGTTTCGTTATGTTTGCTTTAACATACTTATATATATTATTATATATATTTTAGTAAATCAATGATTACACTAAAATGGAAGGGGGGATTTGTTAGTGATTTTAGTGTCATCGACTATTTTAGGTAATGACGATTTACTAGACACCTATGAGATTTCATATTCGGCTCAGAAACGAGTTAGGGAATTGTGGAGTGCACACTCGTTGAGTTAATATGAAATCGAACATGACAAAATGTGCAAGGGTTACGCCGTAACAAAACTAGTTACGTCGTAATCTTGCGGGGTAAGGGGAAGAGACTTTTGGGATTGGTTACGCCGTAACCTAAATGATTTGGTTACGTCGTAACCTATAGTCAATATTAAAGGTTTTTTGGTTGCGCCGTAACCACTAATGGCTACGCCGTAACAAGTGAATTAGTTACGCCATTACGCTGTAACTAATGTGTTTACGCCGTAACTACATGTCAGTTTGGATGTAAAATTTCGGTTTTAACCAACTTTAACCACCCAAAACCAACATTAACTGTCAATAGTTTCTGTCTTATATACAGAAACATATGGTCTCACAGAATATAACGAAAATCTTCATATAATTCCTCTCTTGTTCTTGCTTTGTTCTCTTGTACCTAGAAGCAAAGTGTATTATTTTCTTGAATTATCCCGATAAGGATTTCGTGCAACCCAGGCACCAATAGAGTCAAAATACTTTATACGAAAAGTGAACTCAACACGATTCAAGCAAGATATCTAGGATTATCATCACACACCCTAACCAATATCTAACACCATCGTGTAGCTCTATGTGCGTAGTATTAGGCTATTAGCATCGTTAGGACTTCTCAAGCAACAGTTTTTGCTTTATAATGTCAAGATCAACGCTATTACTATTTGATATAAAAGTTTAATGTTGCATTTCCTTTCTTTTTTCTGCAAAAATGTCTACTCTCATTACATGTTTATGGTTATCTTAGTATCAACATGTGCCAAACATATGTTATTTTCTTTTAAAAACATAGATGCTCACAAGCAAATTTTGCCAAAAATCAAATGTTGATTCTCAATTTTTATTCAATCCATTGTAACATTCTTGATGAAAAAATATATGGAAACATTTATTTTTAAACATCAACTATCTATCTCATAATATAGATACAACAAATCAATCATTCTCACATTTTGACTCGGACACACAACCATTTAGTTAGAAAACTTCTTATACAAAAAATAACATTTTATGCATATGAATGATGAAACCAAATATGGAAATGAAGAAAAGTGGGTTTGGGTCATATCCGATATAAGAAACATAGTAAAGAGAATTGGGGAGCTTGAATGTCCTTGTAGCAGTTGGTGCACCTCATATACTGCTCCACTGGTCTCCTAATTTCCCCAAAATACGGTTTCCATTCCATTCGCTATCAACTCCCTCCACGCACGATGAAATCACGAACGTTGTTTAGCTCAAGTTTCATTCTCCAAGCCTTACAGTAGTTCTTTAACATGATTTGAAGGCCCGACTTGGTCAACTTAAGTATCTGATTCATAATGTTCCAGTAGCGGCTTTTAAGACGCCGACGAGGCACATTGTTACGAAGAAAAAAGTAATACATTTTGCCATGTTTCTTGTCTAATTTGCTACAAATCAGAGATGGAATAAGCTTCACTTATATAGGCAGACATGCCTATAGTTCAAACGATAGTGTACACATGGATATATGTATATTTGGAAATCAAAATACTAATGTTGTTGAAGCAAATTTACGTGGACCTATTGGGCTTGGCAAATGGGCTTCAATCTTCGTGAATATCTGGTTCAGCTCGGCTCCTTCGGAGGTTACTCCTTTGTATCCTAGCTTAAATTAAGAAAGAACACCGCTAGCTCGCTTCGGGATTTTAGTCTGGGACCAACTCCGGCGTGAGAGTAAGTATGGGTGTTATGAGATAATTGAAGAGAGAATGTAAAGAGAAAAGTATGGTTCAGAGTGTGTGTGTTGATCCGTCTCGAGGGAATGGGCTTCCCTCTTTATACTACTCGAGTCTTACCAGACGACACGAGAATGGTGGTTGTCGTCTAAGGTCAGCGAGGCGGTCGCTCGGTTAGTACTTCCTCTTTGCTCGCTGACCCAGTTGTCATTTATATGTTAGCCAAAGGACAGTGGTCATATGTGTATAATAGATTAGTATTATAGGCCTTAAAATACGTAGTGTGTTAGATTGGTTATATCTTGAAGTAAAACTCGGTATTTAGCTTAGTACCAGAAAAAGTGTAAGCGACGTGTACGGTTTTCTCTGCCTAAAGAAAGCTTGTTGACATAATGAAGAAAACTCTTGAGTTGGGTACTCGAAGAGTGGAGTAGGGAGAATAGGAGCTTTGTAGTTGAACCACTATATATCATCGTATCTTTGGTTTGATCTTGAATATCTTTACTTATTTACATTCACATTTATTTATTTATTTATTTATTTATTGTCTCGCTATCATATAAATTTCTAGTAGATCTATTGAATTCACATAAGTAGATAATCTAAGTAATAAAATTTAAAATGGTAAAAACTATTCAACCCCCTTCTAATTTCCACAGTGTTGTCATGGCTATGGTTCTAATTGGTTGCTGAAACAATAGGTGTGCATTATCTATCTTGTTTTTTACAATTTAGAAGACACAGTTTAGCATGACAGTTAGGGTATAGGCAACATGACAATGCTATTCAATGACTCAATGGGTATGTGATCTTGTTAGAAACAATAAAGATAACTAGATAAGTAAATGGGTTATTTGTGTCATTAAAAACTATTTAGATGGGTTAGATGATAAACATTCTGATTCATTTAGGCTTCTTGTATGTTAGATTACAAGTACTCGTATTAACTTTTTAAAGAAGTTAGACACAACTCTATAGCAGTCGCACTAAAGTATGAAAATATTCCTTTTAAGATATATATTAATTTGTATAACTATGGAGCTAGTGTGTTGTGCACTCTTTTGCCATTGCCTTCGCTTTAGGTAGAGAGCCTCATTGCCTTATGCCTTTTCAAACCTAGTTGCACGAATAGGTTCTTTTTATTTTGCATGGTTATTTTTTTATATATACGCAATACAGTGTCTTCGACCAATTGAAGTTGTCTGAGCTTAGAATCTCAGATTAGTCAAGTTTTAGCAGAAATGCAATAAAGTTGACTTTGGTTTCACCTTATGGTTAGGCCTGAGCCTCAGGTCAAAACCATCCTTAACCGACGAATACCCACCCAACCACTAACTTTAAATGAAACTAGTTCGTTTATGACTTTCCAAAATTAATATATAATTCCTTATAAAAATGGACAACATATCCTACGCCTAATGTATACTTTATAAATTGGTTAATATCATAATGTTAATAAACAAGAAAGTAGTATTATTTTCTTAGTGGAAATGGTTAACGACAATTCATATAAATTAAAAAAATGTTAGTAAAAATAAACTACCACCAATCATAAATTCAAACTCCATTATTTTTACAAACAATTAATAAATAAAAGATTTATATTTGATAATATTAATTAATGGAGAAAATGAAAACGGTAACCTGAAGTGGGTCGGTACTAATAGCAGAGACCCGTTTGTACTTATAGAAACCAATTCAATCTCAACCGTTGATCAACTCTCAAGTCTTCACCTTCGTTTCACTATAAATACCCGACACAACACACAAACCTTAAACCCATAAAACACTTATCTCTTTTATTTGCCACAATAATGTCTTCTCAGAGTAGCTTGAAGGTTGCCAGATGGTTTTTTTAGCTTATTTGAGGTTGGGATTAAGAGCTTACTTGATTTCAGCTTTTATTTTATAAGCTTTGTTTTTCCGGGGGTGTTTGTGTTAGCTTATTTAACCGGTTGTGACACGATGAACAAGTTACTATCTATGTCACAGTACATACATTTGCAAAAAGCTTATTAGTTCGCTATATTTATAATAATTATTTCATCCGTTTTTATACGTTTTCAAAAGTTTTTGTACATTTTAACACGTTTTTGTACGTTTTCATCCGTTTTATACGTTTTGTACGTTGTTATATGTTTTTGTGCGTTTTCATCCTTTTCAAACGTTCTACCTTTTATACGTTTTCATACGTTTTTGGACGTTATTATACGTTTCATTTGTATTTATACGTTTTTGTACGTTTTCATACGTTTTTGAACATTTTACATGTTTTTATACGTATTTATGCGTTTTTGTATGTTTTGTACATTTTATACATTTTCATACGTTTTCTCATGTTTTCTTATGTTATTATAAATAACTGTATGAAAACGTAAAAAAAATATAAAAATGTATAAAACATATAGAAAAGGATAATTAATCACTTTGGTTAGTACATCAAGCATCCTTGACTTAAAAAAAACATTTGTTTATAAAAAAAACCCAACACACCTAGACCCGACCCATTAGACCTATGTTTCTAGAGGACCCATCTAGACCCGACTCGTTTGTCGCATTTTCCTTTTTAGTTTGACCAAAATTTATTTTAGAAATAAACGTAATACGACACAATACGCAAACACTCCGCCGCGAAACGCATGTTTTCATATCTCGTTTGATACATATTAAAAAAATGAGTGACAACTACAATACATTTATAAGTCATTAACAACATATGTGTATAGAAGCTTTAGAGTGCTAGGTGCCATAACACCGTAACACTAAAAAAGTGCAGCCATCTCAGTGCTACATCAACTTTAACATTTCAACACCAACACACCAAAATACCTCTCTAATCATAACACCACATTTTTGGGACCCATCATTTTTCTTTTTTCCAATGTTAAAACAAACTAATTTCATTTCATTGATTAAAAATAAAAATTACAATACTAAAAAAAACATTCGGTTGAGATTCGGTTTGTGTGAGTGAGTTTGACGATTGACTTTGTTGTTGTGGTATAGAGAGTTGTGGTGGGTTTTGTTGTTGACTTTGGAAATTTTGTTGAAATTCAACAAAAGCTTGTTGTTGTGATTGTAAAAAAGCTTGTTGCTTGGGAATCATCGGAACTTGGCTAGAGAACCTGGAAAATTGAGCTTTCGACGTAGAGCCGGAGTTCATGTTGCCAACAAGGAGGTTCGAAAACCCGTCGTTAGGTAAGTCCGACATTTTTTTGCTAGTGAAAGTGTATAAAAATTATGTTTGAAGTTGTAGATGTGTGAAAAAAGATATGGAAAAGGGGGATATATATAGTGGGTATTTAAAATTTTTGAAAAAAGTAAAAAAATTAAATTAAATTCTTCCCGTTGGGGCATTTAATCTTTTTTTATTTTTTTAAAACCTGTTATAGCCGTTGGCTTATTTTGATTTTTGATTTTTTTTTTTAAATGGCAAATATAGCCGTTGGCTATTTAAATTTATTTTTTAAATCGACGTTGATGGGATAACGCCGTTTGTGAGATAACGAAGGCCAACGCCTTGCCACGTGGGCATAACGCCGCCGGCTCCGACGTTATGATATCGTGTGCTCTTACTCTTATTTAGATAACCGTAACCTTTACATATTTGTTACTCTTATAATATTGGGTTAATTGCATAGAAATGTATTATACTTGACACTTTTTATCATTGTGTGTAGTGTATTTTTTTTCTCATTGTGACACCAAACTTTTGAATTCGTGTTATTGTGTGTATTTTGTGACCATTTTACCCTCATTCTTTTCAAATTTCAAAGGGTAAAATGGTCATTTTACATGAAAAATACACACAATAGCACGAATTTAAAAGTTTGGTGTCACAATGTCAAAAAAATAGTACTCTACACACAATGACAAAAAGTGTCAAGTATAATACATTTTAAGTAATTAACCCTATAATATTTATTTGGGTTAATTGCTTAAAAATGTACTATACTTGTCACTTTTTGTCATTGTATGTAGTTCAAATTTTAAATTCGTACTATTGTGTGTATTTTGTGACCATTTTACCCTCAATTTTTTTAAATTTTAAAGGGTAAAATGGTCATTTTACTGGCAAAAATAGTCGCAGAATACACACAATAGCATGAATTCAAAAATTGAGAGACACAATGGCAAAAAAAATAATTGTCTACATACAATGAAAAAAAGTGACAATTATAATACATTTTTAGACAATTAAACCTATTTATTTTTAACACATGTAAATTATACTACTTATTTAACAATATTAAGCCAAGCCATAAGTAACGTTAACCTGGAATAAGATTGTACTAATGGCAGAGAGCCGTTAGTACTTACAAATGCCCAGACACAACACACAAACCTTAAACCCATAAAACACTTACTTATCTCTTTCATTTGCCACAATAATAATGTTTTAGCTTATTTGAGGTTGGGGTTAAGAGCTTATTTTATTTCAGCTTTTATTTTATAAGTTTTGTTTTCCCGGGGGTGTTTGTGTTAGCTTATTTATGAGTTTATTTCATTTTCGAAAACCCGACAAGCTCACTTTTAGTGCTTATTAGCTTTTACTTTTGAGCTGATAAGTTCTAAAAGGTCAACTTATTGGCTTTTCTAAAATCAAATAAGCCCATAAGCCGTCCAAACACCTTATAAGCTCTAAAATCTTCTTAAAATATGCAATTTGTGTTAGTGATATGAAAATGATTATTATTAACTTATATTTATGTCTTCTTATGTATTCAGGTTGCTCAAAAGGATTTATGTCACATGAATATATGATGCTAATGGTATATTTCTATTTTCTTATTATTTATTTCTTGTTATTTATCTTTGTATTACTTAGTGGGCGTTTGTTTTAGCTTATATGTGTGCTTATGAGCTTATTTGATTTCGGTTTATATTTCACAAGCCTCACCTTTTTAGCTTATTTTGATATTTGTGGGATTGTATAAACTTGTTATGATATAACAAGCTTATGTAAGTTAAGCCCACAATTCTCAAAATAAGCCTAAACATTGGGGCTTATGAAATATAAATCGAAATCAAATACGCTCATAAGCCCACATGTAAGCTTAAACAAACACCCCCTTATTATTTGATATTAGCTTATTAAACTGGATAAGCTGATAAGCTCATCACTATGGGGCATCTAAGCTTGTGAGCGGTAAGTGACCTATGAGTAATAATGCTCAGGCTCCATATATGAACTATCATAGTGTTGGCCTAGTTAAGCTCTTAGTATATTGCTCCATACGTTGATGAGGCTAATCTATTGTGTTTGGTACACCTGTCTCTACTCACTTCACTGGCCTACAACGGTCCCAGCCGATTGTGAGAGAAAGCTTATGAAACTCTGAGTTCCACTACGCGTGAGTTTATGGCTTATTTTTGGTCATAAGCTATAAGGTAAAAAGCTTAGTTGTTCACGGTGCTGTGGTTATTGGATTTTTCAGATCTTAATAAGCTGATATAGTTGAGTTGTTGGATATGCTACCACACTATAAACAGATTGCTTAAGATTTATTAATTGTGTAAGAGGGTGTTTAAATTAGCATATTATATTGTCCGTCTGTTATGTATTCAGGTTGTCTCCCGTGGTATAGACATAGTGGAGTTGGATGTTGCTGTAATGTGACGATATTGCTGGTATAATATCCTATATTCCTTTAGTTTATTCGTTGTTGTTATTCAATTTTGTATGATACGATGTTATCATCAACTGTTTGATGTTTATTATAGACGTAGTGTTTCGTAAATTAATAAGTTATGTTAGAGGTTTTACCGTTATAAACATATTTATATATTACATAAGTTATGCTAGAGGGTGTTTGGCTTAGTTTATTTTTATGTCATAAACTCTAAGCTAATACACTTTTGGTGCCCAAATGAGTTAGCTTTGTGTACTATTCAAATTATTATTAGCTAATACAAACACCCCAAATGGAAGTGATAGGAATAAAAGCTGATAAGCTCATCCCTTTGGAACTTATGGGTGTTATAACTTGATTACATGGCTTGTTTACTTTCATAAGCTTCAAGATGATTTGCATGTGAGCTTGAAAATTGAGCTTATTGGTTTTATATAAATGTCACCAACACAGCAGCTTTGGTGTTTTAGTACCAAATCTGTGTCTGAAGGTGACGAAAGAGATGAGTCTCAGCCATGTCATTTCTCTCGCTGCAGGACATAGTTCTTTTTTTGTTGCTATATTACCTTAGCGAGTCTGTATGGCTGTGATTACACGTCGCAGACTAAAATTTAATCCTGTTAGTTTATCTCTTGTATTTTTTGTGCGATTGGTTAGATTATTATATCTATGTCATCTATAAAGCAAATAGATTATTACTTGTGCCAATTTTGTGTCGGAAGATGACCGAAGCAACAAAGGTTTAAGTAGTAACATTACTAATGAAATAACCTCTTTCATGCGTATGCACCTTGGACATCTACCTGTAAAAAAATTGCTGGAACATTCAATTGCATGCTGCACTTAACATATGAACGTATTTATTCCTTATGAAGTTGACTAAATTAGTGTAGGCATTACTTTAACGGATTTTATTCAAGTTTTAACTTAATGGACAAGTTTATTTGTCTATGTCTTCAGGTCGTAATCGATGTTGTAATCTCGCTTGATATGAATGACGCACGGTTTATAGTTATGGATGAGGATCCAGATGATGGGATATCTTTATGAGAGATCAAACCATGATGCGGTCCATAATGCTATAATAAAGTATATTGGTATATTTCTATTTTTTTATTCATTTCTTGTTATTTATCTTTGTATTACTTAGGGGGGCGTTTGTTTAGCTTATGAGCTTATTTGATTTAGGTTTATATTTTTCACAAGCCCCACCTTTTTAGCTTATTTTGATACTTGTGGGCTTATTATGATATAACAAGCTTATGTAAGTTAAGCCCATAAGCCTCAAATTAAGCCAAACAAATGGGGCTTATAAACCGAAATCAAATAGGCTCATAAGCCCACATGCAAGCTTAAACAAACACCTCCTTATTATTTGAAATTAGCTTATTAAACTGGATAAGCTGATCACTATGGGGCATCTAAGCTTATTAACTTGAGTTTATGGCTTATTTTTGGCCATTGTAGGTGTTCATTGTATGTTTGAGTTTTGGTCGGGAACATATGGTCGTTTTGGACTCATGGAACTTTATGATAAAAGTTGCGGTAATTACTCACTAATTTTCATAGCTAAGATTGCACATATGGTCGTTAACGAAGACCGTGAAAAAATACCAGGATAATTTTAAAATTTAAAACAAAAATACAAAAGAATACCATAAAATTGTCTTTATTTCTGTAAAGACCACATAATGGCGAATATGTTTTCTAAAAACAGTGAGTTGGTAAAAAACTCACCATAAATGCCTCGGGTTTGAACAAATGACCCGGGTTTGACCATGCCCGACCCGGTTTGACCTGCGCTCAAATAGGGTCAGGTATATTATCTTTGTATGTAATTTAGCCTTGACCCGACCCCGACCCGATTAACACCCCTATTTGTATGAATGATGTTACTTCAATAGAGATTTTGCGGTTACAGATTATGTTTTGAACGTTACGTAAGAGGGTGTTTGGAGCTATTGCATAAGCCATATAACTTTTTTATTTGGCCTTTTGAGCTACCTTACGGAGTGGTAGGTTCTTAGAAAAACCACTTTTACATCTCTTAGCCAATTGTCCACTACTCAAGAAACTGGAACTGGTTAGTAACTTCTTTTTTACACAATAATTATCGGTATGGGTTTTCATTACTTATCTTAATATGCTGTCTTTAGTTGTTCGATCTTACCGATGAAGGCCTCGCCGAGCTTCAGTGTATCAACGTTATTGAGCTATTCAAGCGCTTACCCGTAATTGAAGATCTGTCTATTAGTCAATGGATAATTAAGGTAATATATATCCACATGATATCTATCTGATATAACTAAAACATTGTTTCTAATCTTTGTTTTGACTATAATTTTAGTATTGTGATGATGTACCACCAGAGCTTCCAATTGCATTAGTTCACCTTAAACGTTTTCGTTTCTCTGCTATGATGCTCCTCGACGAATTTGGGTTAAAGTTTGTTTTTCTGGTGATCAGACGCTCCCCAAACTTGGAAAAAATTGAGCTACATGTAAATATCCTTAAGAGTAAATTGCATTTTTGGTCCTGTGGTTTGGCCAAATTGGTCCCAATCCTTTCGAAATTGCAGTAAACGTCCTTATATTGAAGTTTTGGCTGCATGTTTGGTCCTTGACCAAAAGTTAAATGACTAAAACACCCTTCAAACACTACCTTCATCATGAAAACGACAAGGGTATTTTAGTCATTTAACTTTTGGTCAGGACCAAACATGCAACCAAAAGTTCAAAATAAGGACGTTCGTTGCAATTTCGAAAGGATTGGGACCAAACCTGCAATTTGGCCAAACCACAGGGACCAAAATTGTAATTTACTCTATCCTTAATCTAAAGTACTATTTGTTTTATTTCTAATACCAAGCTACACTGACACAAGAATACCAATACTTGTTGTAGGTTAACAACGATGATTATCTTGATTATGAGATGTATAAAGAATATCGGTATTCGTCGGATGCACTGAAAGATTGTGCTGATATTTGGTTGGAGCATTTGAAGGAATTGGAGATTAGAGATTTTGCTAACTTGATACATGAGATGAAGTTTGTAAAGCTTATCTTGGACAGGGCACCAATGCTCAAGAAGGTGAGGATATTTCAGCGCTATTCTTCTAATAGAATTAAAAGGGATAAAGAATTGAAGATTGTAAGAAATGTCTTACGCTCCTCCCCACGTGTATCACCGCTTGCAGAAATCATTGTTCAGCGTGATGATTGATAAAGGTTGAAGGATATGCATGCGTTCAAGGTTTTTGCTGTAGGGAATGGGTTCTTGCTTGTCTTTTTTTTTTTAAAAAAAAAAAACATTTGGGCCTATCAGCTTAGCTTGCTACTTGCAGAACCTTGTACTATGCTAGACAGTACGGAAATTTGATTTATATTTTTAGATATTTAGTTTTGTTTTTGGGCCTCCCCCACCTTACCATATTACATGTCAACTGGCGTTAGGGTGTGCATTTGATTAGTTCACCGCAAACAATAATAGATTAAAAGCGTATTGGTGTAATCGGTTAGGTTTAGAACGCGTTAGAATTGAAATTAGGGTTTGGCAGAATTTTAGGTCATGTTAATCGAATGATATCTCATTGATAAAAATGAGTTTTGGGATGAATCTTATACCTAAAATTAAGTTCAAAGATTCTAGTTTTCAAAAAGTCCAGCCGTGAATGGTTTTGAGGTCGGGAAGTTAGTCAAATAATTTTTACAAGAAAAATTGTCGAGACAGTAAATTCAGGTCAGATTTGGGTCTGATTTCGGAGAGTAAAACCCCTACTTAGAAGTTGAATCTTAATTAGCCAAAAATGAGAGGTCATATTTTATGTGTCTATTAACTACAGCTCAAAGCACAACTCTTAAAAAAATTTCTAAGTATTTTTAGAAAAATCAAACTTTTTGGTGTGCGTTCAGATCCGAATTTGAGTACTTTGTGATGTTGAATTTTTATAAAATAGTTAGACTCAATATTATTTTTTCTAAAAAATCACAGTAGTTTATAACCTATTGGGAAGGTAAGGAATGCAGTAGGGAAAAGCAATTTGATGATTTAGTATTTTATTTATAGTCATGAAGTGACTACAAAATTCTGCCAAAAAGTTGGAAAACTCGAATAAATGGATTAAGGGTATTAAGATATAAGTAAGGTGTGGGAAGTGTGGTAAAGGGTTTATAATCATAATATAGACATAGTAGTCCATCAATTGATTGTTACATCAACTTGGGCGTTTAGCCTAATTGCGTGTAACACTTGTTTTATTTGTGTTTGGTTGATTGCGAGGAATTTGTGAAGTAGTTGTGCATCAGGTGAGTTTCATAGTCTCATTTTTTCCGTTTTTTATATTGGGATGGAAATGATGCAAATGTTTTGAAATGTTTCATTGCTGTGATTATGTGTTTTAAATGCGTATGGACATTACATGACTATTATATGACTGTGTGTTACATGTTGATATTGATTGGGATCGGACGAGCACGCCTACTCAGTGTTATTTGTGGTATTGATTTGGATTGTTGAGTACGCCTACTTGGTGTTACTTATGATATTGATTGGGATCGGATGAGTACGCCTACTCAGTGTAGGTTATGGTACAATGGGATCAGAAGGGTACACCCACCCAGTGTGTAAATGTGTTGATTTGATTGTGTTGCATGCTAGAATAGGATTGATAGTTCATTATTGTCCTACCTTGTTTTCTTAATCAGAGTGAAAATGAGTCTAATTGTGTGTCTAAAAAATATGACTCTTACCAATATATTTGTTAACGTTTTAAGCATCATTTTCAGGTGAGGATCATAAGGAAAGTGAAGTTAGGAAGCTTGGCTTGTGAGACCGTAGGCTTGCATGCGGAGTTTATCTCCTAGTTTTCATTTCGTACTTTGTTTGAATTGCTACTTTGAATGTTGATTGACTGTTTAGGTTTTAAGATATTTCGTTTATGTCTTTGTATTGGCGTGACTCTTTTACCTCAATACAAGACCCCTTTTTCTTGTGTTAGGTATTGTCATGACACTTTGTGTCCATTTTTGTTTAGCTTAATGCATTGTAGTTCCCTCCATTGTTGACACCATTGTGTTGTGATGATACCCATGACGTTACGCCTCATGTTTCCGCCTTGGCGAGGTGTGACATTTAAGGTCATACAAAGGATTGGGGAGGTGGCTTATAAGCTGGAACTTCCTAGTAATTCCCAAATACATAATGTTTTTATGCGTCTCGTCCTGATCAAGCTTGTGGGAAATTACCACCATGTGACCTAAGTGGAGTTTTTCTTGTGGAACCATTGGCAATTCTATATCACATGATGGCTAAGAAGGGCAATGGAATAGAGATTTATGTTCTAGTAAAAAGTACTAATGGGACAACTGAGGATGCCACATGGGAATTAATAATGAGTTACAGCCCAAATTTCCAAATTTTGATTGTGCAGCTTAAGGACAAGCTGTTTTCTAAGGAGGGTGGATTGATAAGCCACACCTCAAGTGATAAGCTGGTTACTCTGTTTGGTACGTGAGGAGCACACAAGTGGCATATCTACCAGGCGTGTGAGGTGCACGTGACACTTCCCAACAGACTCTAACCAACTTCTATTTTTGACAAGAAATCTTGCTTTTAAATACTAGTTCTGTAATTCATTTCCATCTATCCAGAAAACTTGTAAACTCTCTCTCTCTTTTCACTTGTAAACGTTCTGTTATAATCCAATAACTGAATTTCCGCCATTTTTGATCTTAATTAGCTTATTTTGCTCTGTTTCTTATTCTTTGAGTGATCTAACTAGTTTTGACTTTCACGGATCATCATTGATCTCTGGAAGTGCTTATCATTAGGGTTTTCAGTTGTGTCGATCATATAGAATGAGGAAAATGGAATTGCTTAAATAGCATTCCAACTTGTCCTCTAAGCTAAGTCTTCACCTCCTCAAGTTTTCGAAAAACGACAACCAACCCCCTCCTAGATCCTTTTATTTGGCCTACATTGGGAAAGGAGTCCCGAGCGTCTAAGTCCCTCTCTTTTATTTAACATGTATTAATTAGTTTATAACGTCAAACGGTTAAACTAACGATTATTAAATAATTTTTTCTTGAAACATATTATATATTTAATAAATATACACATATGTTATATATATTAAATACATAATAAACGTACTCTTCATGTATTCGTGTGTGCCCCCGATAGGCTCACGTATTTCTAGTCGTATAATGTCGTACGTAACGATCACATTCCAACAACTCCCACTTGGAAGTTAGTGTAGCACATTACTTTATACTAACAAGGGAAAGCATCTAACAACACTCCATTGTAACCAGAAATACCTGAGGTATGGTTTCAAGAAACATCTCAGCATAATGGTTTATAGATATTAACACCCCTTTGTTACAGACACCGTTAAACCATTGATATAGATCTTAACTCATTCCATATAGTTTAACCATTTAGTTTCTCTTTATAAATCTTAATTCAGATCTACCAAATGTAATCAAGTATCATCTTGATTTACCCTTTGGGTGCGGCCACACAATTATTTCATTAATTCTGGAGAGACGCCAATGGTATCATACTTCCATTTAGACAATTAGAGAAACAAATTCTATATTGACTACAAGTGTCATGGATGCTGCTTCATATTACTTTCAAAAATAGCCTTTATAACTACCTTATTCAGGATAGCGTTTGACTTATAATCAAAAAGTGATATTCACACATGGAAGATTTACTTGTATCTCAAGTCTAAGGACGACTAATACAACCATTTTCAATATCTTACTCATGACAAGGATCCAAAAGTAAATATTCAAAAGTTAGGGAAGTCCAATATGCATCCCTTATGAATAACATATGAGTTTGGTGGGAACAATCCACATATTCAAAATTTATAACCAAACACTCACATTTGTCTTAATTTAACAATACACCCTGTTAGGAATTCAGTTTTAGTGAAGTGACGATCATTATCGATCTGTCGAGTCTTGTATTAATTCAATAATATTAAGAGTGTAATAGTTAGTCCAATAGGCTAGTTTATTTGACTAAATAATGTAATAGTCCAAGACCCGGCCCATGGAAGCCCAAATAAGGCCCAACCCGAGTCTTGGAGACTATACATAGAACCCTCTCTTCACATAGAGAGGGTATGAGTATGTTTTAGGAAGAGTGTCTGTAAGAAACTCTCTCCTTATGAAATAGAAAATATATTATTCAAACACCTTTACCAATCCTTCTCTCTTCTATATTCTATGTTTGTGTGAAATATATATTCTACAATTGGTATCAAGGTCCATATGATGATTTAGTGTGTTTGTGTGCATGTTTTCTTGAAAAAAATCGGATCTATAAGTGTTTTTAAGCCAATATACACGAAAAAATTAAAATTTATAGATTTTGATGTTAAAAATGTTAAAGATATGGTTTTTATGTTAGATCTAGCCTAGATATACTTAGTTTTGTAAAAAAATTCAGGTAAAAACGTTAAAAATTATGGTTTTATGTGTTTTTTAGTGTTTGAACTCGTTGGGTATTTTACGTAATCGCGCAATGTGATCCTTGAAGCCCACGATTTGACCTTTGAATCCCGCGGTTTGAGGTAAGTTATCATGCGGTTTGATTAGGTTTAAGGCGATTTGAGTGTAGATCAGGGGATTTGAGTATAGTATTCCCGCGATTTGACTCATTAGTTCAGGCGGTTTGATCATTAGTTTCAAGCGATTTGAATTAAGATTTCAAGCGATTTGAGTAACCATCCAGGCGGTTTGAGTGCACTATTCACACGATTTAATCAGGTAATTCAGGCGATTTGAGTAACCATTCACGCGGTTTGATACTAAAATTCAGGCGCTTTGTCAATCCTTTCCCGCGGTTTGATACTTAAATTCCAGCGATTTGTTTTATCATTTCAAGCGATTTGAGTTACTTGTTCAGGAGATTTGACTAAGTATATCAAGCGGTTTGAGCTCAACCTTCAAGCGGTTTGACTCAATAAATCCCGCGGTTTGATAACTTTTGAGCAGGCGATTTGACATTCAATTAGGCGATTTGATCTTTTAAAACCCGCGATTTGACCAGGCGATTTGACCGTTACTCAGACGATTTGATTCCTTATCATCAGGCGATTTGACCAGATTTAATTAAACAATTAATTTTTACAGTAATCTTTATATCATATTTTTACGTCAAATTCAAGTTTTGGTACTACAGTGAAATTTTTGGGGTAAAATTCAAATTTTTTGGACGAAATTCAAATTTTTTTCAGTTAAAATTGATGTAAATTTTTTTTTAATTTCAAAATTTTTTCCTACACTTTGAATAGGATTCTAAAGAGAATTTCAATTTTTAGCGAAAGAAATTTTTGAAATTAATTTTTGCCGGGAAAAATCAAGTTTTAACAGTTTTAACCTCACAACGCTTCTTTATCATCGAAAAGATCCAGAGATCAATTTCACACATCAGAATTCAATGAAATCCTCAAGTTCAAATTCAGAAGAGAGAGAATTGCAATAGATGCAACTCGAACAAAGAAAATTGCAATCAAACTGCATGGCATGGTTTAATGAGCTCAAGATACATCTTGATACTCTCCATAATAACAGATTTTCAATGGGTAGACACATGAGACCATATGAAATTGCATTTTGAATATTCTTCCAGGAAGAGTATGAGACTTTCAGAGTGAAGATGTATCACAATTTGAATCAACTACAATGGCAACTTGAAAGAGAGAATCTTTATTCTCGTGATCTAAAGACTTGTCTTGATGTACTCAGAACACCGTTCAAGAAATTTTTTGACTCGAAAGAGGTGAATGCTTCGGATTTTCACAATAAATGCTGGAAAAAGGACTTAAAAGATTATACAGGATGCAAGCCTAAAACTTAAATACGGAGAATTACAGACGTAATTTACTATGGTACTTACAGACGTAATTTACTATGGTACTTGGCAGTACGTGGCAAAACTTGACAAGCTTATTGATGAAAGAGTACTTAAATACGGAAAATTACAGATGAAAGAAAGAGAAGCTCAAGCAATAAAGGAGATTGAAAAACAGCGGAAAGAAAGAGAGATTCAGTAGCAAGAGAGTTTGGTCACTGAGGGTACAACATTGGAGGATAATTTGAGCAAAGACGGTATATAGCATTGGATGCTAGTTTGGTCACTGAGGGTACCACATTGGATGCTAGTTTGGTCACTGTGGGTATAGCAATGGGTGCTAGTTTAGTTGATACGCAAAGCACAGTTGACTCCAGTACATCGTCAGCATGATTAATGCAACAGTTCAAGGAATGAATTCAGTAGATCAGGGAATGAAGACAGATTCTGACAATGTAAGCAATGAAAGCAACATTTAGATGATGATATTAGACCTTCATATGACAGTGATACAGTGTCTGAGTTACATCATGATATATTTGAAAATATGTTTGTTCATAAGATACAAAATCATGAACAGCCTGAATCTATTCCAGATACATATGTGGTGAATGAGAATAATAGGAGTATTATTTCTGATATACCAAATATGGATCCGGGTAGAGATAAGGAAGAACATGATTATGTAGACCATGAGCAACATCGTGCTTTCTTTGCTTCATTGGTCAATAACCTCAAATGTGATGTTGAAAATGTAATAAGGTTAATCGTGAAGCTCAGCAAGCAAATGCCATATTGAAAAAAGAGTTTGAGAGATATAAGAAAAAAGAAAAACATTTTGCAAAAGAAACAACAATTGAATCTGAATACTACAAAAAGATAAAGCTTTTAAATGACAAAATTTCAAACCTTAAATCTCAAGCTTGTCAAAATGATAAGACATTCGCTAAGGAAAATGAAATGTTTGATGAGTATGTCCAAGCGCTTTTAAAAGGTACAATCATATGTAACAACTAACTCTTAACTACAGCATAAAATGACCAATGTGTAAGATACAATCATATGTATTTACAATCGTATATGAGGAATTTTTAGCACATTTATCGACCATCAATGAATGTAGCATCTAGGAAGAAAGTTAGTGGTAAATGTGAAAGGTATTCAATATGCAATCTTCTTGTCGGAAAAGTTCTAATAAAACAGCAGTGTTTCGATAAAATAATGGTGGAAAACCAGAAACCAAATGGTTATAACATAACGTTGACAGGTAATTATCTTTTGTGGGTTGCAGTTTTGTTAAATTACATGTTAAGTGATCAAAC
>BQNB010043387.1:9049-45542 GCA_026074375.1 Tanacetum coccineum
TTGTTTCATTTCTTCTTTTTCACACACATTATAACATTATCATCTTTCTCTCTCTAGAAACCTTCCAACCCACTTCTCTCTCTAGTTCTTGCATAATATTAAATTTTGAATAACATTCTCATAGAGGTATCAAATGCAACTCGCGCATAAAGCAAGTCCACTTTTGTTTTATATCTATACTACATTATAAAGCATTTGAGACATTCTATTTTTAGAAAGTCTGAAATTTTAGACTTTTTCCTTTACTTTTTATGGAAGTATCTCTTTTTAACAACAAACACATCCATCTAACAACCTCTTGTAACAACTTTTTGACATGTGTCACTACTTAACTAAAAAACCACCTTTATATTTAAATTAAAATATCTTTTTATCTAATTATTTTTTTTATGATTTAATTTCACCATATTTTTTTAAAATTTTTTGTTCTTTAATTTAACATCCATTTTAATATATTTTTATTAATTTTAGTTTTTTGTATTTTTAATGCTTCCAAAACTACTGCTTTGCACGGATAACTTCTAGTTTCTGATAATGCATGTGTTAATCCTTTGAAATGAACAAACAAGTATAAAACTAAAATCGGTTAACGGGTTGAAAATCGCCTAGTTTGTAGTGAAATGCCTAAAATACATTTTTTTTAAGTAAGATAGTGTTTTAATTACCTACAAAATGTCAGAAATGGAATAAAAGTCGTGGGTTGGCTCAAACAGACCTGACCCCTTATGACCAGCATACAAAATTGCTTGTTTTGACCCACACCCATATTATGCTTCACCAACGTGCCCGACTAGTCTGTTTTGTCAACTTTACTTTTTTTTAGCTATAAGCTAAGGCAAAATAAGTTTATCACCACCTTTATATTTAAATTAAAATATCTTTTTATCTAATTATTTTTTTAATGATTTAATTTCACCATATTTTTTTTAAATTTTTTATTCTTTAATTTAACATCCATTTTAATATATTTTTATTAATTTTAGTTTTTTGTATTTTTAATGCTTCCAAAACTGCTGCTTTGCACGGATAACTTCTAGTTTCTGATAATGCATGTGTTAATCCTTTGAAATGAACAAACAAGTATAAAACTAAAATCGGTTAACGGGTTGAAAATCGCCTAGTTTGTAGTGAAATGCCTAAAATACATTTTTTTTAAGTAAGATAGTGTTTTAATTACCTACAAAATGTCAGAAATGGAATAAAAGTCGTGGGTTGGCTCAAACAGACCTGACCCCTTATGACCAGCATACAAAATTGCTTGTTTTGACCCACACCCATATTATGCTTCACCAACGTGCCCGACTAGTCTGTTTTGTCAACTTTACTTTTTTTTAGCTATAAGCTAAGGCAAAATAAGTTTATCCATCACCATCAGGCTCTATTGGGCTGGCTGCATGCTTGTAGAAATGATTGGTGCAAGATTTAATTTTCTTTGCCATGCTGCTCTTGATTTTTTCTTCAAGGAGGATCGACCCTTGTAAACTTATGAATTATATTATTCAGTCTATGTCCATTTTATATATGGATAAACAAGAAAATCCTGAAAGACCATAAGACTCCATTTATCTATCCATTCATTTAGCCCATTTCCAATCATTTATAATGATTACTACGCATGACTCTTAATCAACAAGACTTGCAGATTTGTTTAAGGTCGCAAAGTCTTATTGTTGAAGTTAATTTTTTTCGTGGTAAACTACTTGTATCGATATCATGTATTCACTGAGAGTAAGAAAATCAAATTTTCTATTACTAGTAAAGTAGTACAGATTATAAGAGTTTTTTGCTATGGTATACTGTATACAGGATATTTTTATTTTATTTTTAGAAAAGCACCGTATACAGGACTTGATCTATTGCCATGATTGGTCTAGTGCACCTGTCGCATAGCTTTTAAAGGATTCTTATATGCATTATCCACTGGGTAAAACAAGTGTTGTCTTCAGTTTTCATAGTCTTGAATTCAGGGTTCATTCGATCGGGAAAGCAATGGCGTATGCTGACAAGGCTACTTCAGTGAGTCCTCGACTTTTATTACTCCGTATGTTGTTAGATATGTAAATACCCTTCAACGGGGACATAACTTAAGAACCTTGCAGATCTAAATTATTAGACAAATAAAATTTTGATGATACAAAAAAAAAAAACAAAGCATTAATATTATGATGTGAATTGGTGAAGCTATTCTTTGCAGGTTTCTCCGACTTATTCAATGGAGGTTGCTGGGAATCCGGTCATTGCTTCTCTTTTGCAGAAGTTCCATTCAATAGATCTAGTATAGAGATAAATTTCAAGATAAGTTCTTTCCTAAATGTTCCGAAAGAATTTACTCATTCTTATCTAGTTATCTTGTAATACCCGAGAAAATTAAGTACAATACTGTCATCGATATTCATAGTAAAGACACGGCATACGTCAAAAGAAAGAAAAAAAACGTTCCAAGAAGAAAATGAAGTAAATATCTTTTATCTAGATAAATAGATCAAATGCTAAACAGATATTACCTTATAGACAATATTAAAATAAGTTAAACAAATTATATAAATTCAAATAGATATATCTGTTGCAATATTACTCGGTCGATATTGAATCCGTCAAGACTTCGCCTCCAAGCCTCGTTCATCTATACTATTATATAAAACATTTAAGTTGTGGGTCCATCAAAAATTAAGATAAGAAGGTGCAATCTTGACCATCCATCTCATTTTAAAAAAATATATCATAGAGTGATATGTGTCACCTTTTAATTAAAAAATCACCCTTATTTTCAAATTGAAATATCTTTTTATCCATTAACTTTTTTTATAATATAATTTCATCATATTTTTTAAAATGTTGTTCTCTTTAATTTAACATCCATTTTGATATATTTTTATAAATTTTTTAATTTTTTACATTTTAGTGAGTTTATTTATTTTGATTTATTTTTTTTACAACTTTAACCATTGAATACACTTGTTTTATAAAAATTAAATACATTGAAAAGAGTGTTTAATTGGTAAGAGACGGTGAGAGTCTTTTTACATGCGAGAATTGTGATGTTAATATGGTGTTGCGGGAAAGCTACGGGAAACCCAAACAAACACATACAACGGACACGTATACATTCGAAGCGTTGTGAAACGAATTCACTTAGCGGGTAGAGAATTGCGGAGAGAGTTAGGTAAAAAAAAAGTTATCACCGCTGATATGCGCGGGTATCCAACTATTTCTGAAATTTAGTTTTACTCTTTTTTATGCAGAACCGAGATCTTAGCTTATTTATTCTTCCATTTTCCTTGGCTCATTAACAAATTATATCATCAATCATCACTTTTCACTCTCACTGCTAAATCTCTAATGCATAAACGTACCATAAAGAGTTCCAAAGAGAAATTACGCATGCAAGGTTAGAGGGCTTGAGAGCCCGAGTTTTAGGTTCACGTTCAACAATACTCAATAGTGCTCGGGTAAGCTTGGTTCGGGACACATCACAGTTTCTGGGTTCACGACGAGGGCTGCTAGTGTTCGAGTTAGTGTTCGTGATCGCGATCGTGTTTGTAAACATGAACGACTCAAGTTTGGGTTTGGGTGATAGATTCGGTCTCGTCTAGTGAAGCTAATAGATGGTGTTCGTCTTTGAGTTTGGGTTTGGGTTCGGGGCCAAATTATTTAAACGGGTTTGGGGATGAGAGACCTTTCCCCTCCCCAACACCGCCCCGTTGCCATCCCTAATTATAACTAGTCTTAAGATACAAGATTTGTATTATGTTTATAATTGCTTAATAAGCAGCGAGTGTTGGAATGTATCACGACATTTCGTTTTTCTTGTTTTTTTTCATGTCAATGGTCGATTTGTTGTAGTTGACCTGCTAAAGTAATCATAAGTACACATTTTCATATGTAGTTGACATGCTAAAGTAATCTTGTTTTTTTTTTCAAGAGTTAACTGCATTTTTGGTCCTTATGGTTTACCGGGTATAACGGTTTTGGTCTAATAGTTTAAAATGTAACGGATCAGTCCATTTTTGGTGGACCCGTAACACATTTGGTCCAAACGTTAGTTTGACTGACTTTGACTGTTAAAATAAAGGGTATTTCGGTCATTTCATGCAACCACTAACACCTTTGTGATATATATTCAAGGATATTACATTTACACCTGTATATTTTTTCTCCCCACACAAACATCATCCTCACCACCAATGTACTAACAAACACCATCCCACCACCAAACACCCACCACAGCCCACCACTCCCACCGTCACTAAACTCCGGTCACAGCCGTTAATCTAAACACTCATCAAAACTTTTAGTCACCTACCAACTATTACGTCCTCAGATACGTGGCACCACTACCATCGCATGTCATATCTTCAACACCATGACCTTCACTATAGCTATTTGATTTTTTTATAGATCTGAGGGTATTGTTTGAAAAAGAAAACGCGAGGGCCTGATTTAGAGCTTACATTCTTGATATCATATTCGATTGATGGTGGTATCATCAGGTTAGTGGCGGTTTTCCATTGGTGGTTTCCGGTCTGGTCAAGATCCGATTGGTGGTGGTGGTTTTTGGTGGCGCTTTGTATATGAGGAGAAGGCATATGATTAGAGTTGAGCCGTTCCGAAGCCTTTGGTTGTTATAATGGGGGTTGCGTGTGAGATTGCCATGAAGGAAATGGTGTATGATGAGAATAAAATTATGGTGTTGAAAGATATGTTGTTGAATGGCATAAGGGAGAGGTTGGATGGTGTCATGAGCTTCTATACAAATAGATGTATACATCGAATGAATTATTATTGTATAAAAGATATAGGTTGTAATATACGAGTCTAGATGTGTTTATATCTTGGTTTGTAATTTTAAGGTTGTAATTTTGATGATTAAAAATGAAAACGAGTCTAGGTGTGTTTATATTTTTTTTAGTTTCTTTTGATTCTTGCTATAATATAGAAAATGAGGATTAGTGGTTTGATGGTGGTTGTGGTATGTGAAAAAGATGAAAAACATTGTATTGATTATAAAATGGGGTTTTGTTTTATGAAAAAAGTGGATAGATGATGAAGAAGTGGTGGTTGCGGATAGATGATGAAGAAGAAGTGATGGTTGCGAATAGATAATGAGAAAGAAGTGGTGGTGTTTTAGTAATAATAATAATAATAATAATAATAATAATAAATAATTGTGTAGGAAATGATATTTTAGTCATTGCACATTAGCACCCGAAGGTATTTTAGTCATTTTATGTTTTTTTAACGAGTCAAACTAACGGTCAACGACAAATGGACTAAAAGTGTTACGGGTCGACTAAAAATGGACTGAATTCGTTACATTTTAAACTATTGCACCAAAACCGTTATATCTGGTAAACCATAAGGACCAAAAATGTAGTTAACTCTTTTTTCAATGTATCACGACAATTCGTTTTTTTTGTTTTCTTTCTAAGCAATGCTAAGACTCACATAATTTTACAAACAAAAATCTACACATACATGTCGCATATGAGATGTACCCATTAGGTTAAATGAAGTTTTCTCTCTCTTTTCATTTTCCACAATCATGTCACCTATTTATATGAATATTTTTTTGTAAAAGCTATACGAGTCTAGCATTTCTCTTCTTTTATAAGGTACATGTAAATTAACCTGTAACTCTTTAGGTTATATTTGTACTTTGAGGTTACACCATTAGAACTTAAGATAATTATGCTTTCACTTTCTTGAGATATATATTTGATGTCCCAAGACAACCTTTTAAAGAATGTCTACTCGCGGGGCTGCTTAGCTTTTGAGTATATAATTCATAATCTATAACTTCGGATAAGTCGAAAAGGAAATTAACTATACAAGCCCACCTTGGCAAAGGGCAAAAATATGCTGCAAAAATATGTGTAGACTACTTTACAAACAAACTTACATCCACAAATATCAAAAGCATTATTTTTCAAACTGAATCGCAGTATCTTGAGAGAATCAAAATACACCCACATTAACCTTCAAGAAAACAAAGAAACAGAAGAAAATATCATATCATATCATAAGAGGCTCGAAAGGGGTTAGACCTGCAATTCAAGAGAGTTTTTTGCAATAATTTATATACAATACATATTTCAAATTTATAAAGGTAGTTATTACTATGATAGAATAGGCTGGATAAAATACATATACACGAAACGTACCAACAGATTGCAGGTTGATTGATGCAGATTGGTGAGAGTTGCGTTGTATACAGTAGTTGGACTTGTCATACGTGATATTGGCACGGCTCAATCAAAAAACGAGACTCTAGAAACCCTAAAAAGAGCATTGCTTTCCGATTGAACCGCACCAACATCTCGTATTATTGTTATACCGATATACACACCTCTTTCAAGATGACAAAGCTACTTTCTACATAAAATTAGGTTAAGCTAATCGTACCATGATAGACAAAATCGCTCCAACGTTTGTACTATATAAAGTAGAAGATTTTGAAATTAAGATGAGTCGCTAAGAAAAAAGTAAAAGAGAAGAAAAAGGATAGCATGTATCAGGGAATCTAATCTATTTATGAACAAAATATGCATCAATTGCATATCTATATATATTCATGAGAGAAAGGGTGAGGCATTGAATAATCCAACAACCCAACAACAGAAAGGGAGGTTGGAGGCAAAATTTACTCCAAAGCAAAGCCAAAAAAACTGATGTAAAAGCATAACGTAGGTGAGCTTTGAATTTGCATTTATGAGGTTTGGAAAACATAACTTGCTAAATTGAATGCCAAACTTTAATTTAAGATACCTTTTTGGGTTTCCTGTAATTAACTTGTTTAAAAAGTTATTTCTATAAATCTGTTATAACAAAATACGAGAATTTTAGATAGTAAAGAACTAGATTATATTTTACATGACTCTTTACTAATGACTTGTATTTATGAGTTTTGATTTATGGATAAAAGTTAGCTTTAGAGTGATTTTTTTTAGCAAAAGCTTTAGAGTGATTAATGACTTGAGTTTTGATGTGAACGAGGTTTTGTAATTCGTGTTTCGTCGTTGAGTGCACGGGACTAACTTTGCAACGGAACGATAGCCCAAAAGACTAATTGCGTTAATTGTTTTTTAAATTTTTTACGGAAATAGTCTTTGAGGTTAGCGTTCGATTGCAAAGTTAGTCATTAAAGACTAACTTTGCAACGAACCGATAACCTCAAGACTATTTCCGTAAAAAATTTAAAAATATATATTAAACTTAACGATAGCCCCAAGGACTAATTGCGTTAATTGTTTTTGAAATTTTTTACAGAAATAGTCCTTGAGGTTAGCGTTTCATTGCAAAGTTGGTCATTAAAGACTAACTTTGCAACGAACCGATAACCTCAAGGACTATTTCCGTAAAAGTTTAGAAAAAATTGGTCTCGTTTTGTTCGCAATGCTACGATCTTTTCAATGGCATATTTTTTTACGAATGAATCGATTGATATATGTTCCATATTTGATAAATAAAGTTTGTTATATAGAAAAGTCATAAATAAGTAAGTGTTCTAGGTCGTTTTAGTAACTTTTCGCATATTTTGAGGGTGCGTTTTGTATTTTTTTTAAACCAATAGTGGTGAACTTGTTTTTACTAATGTTGGCTCGTTTCCCAATTGTTGGGTTTAGTATATACTACATCCGTCCCAAAATAATTGTCCAGTTTTGACTTTCGAAGTCTTGCCTACTCTTAGAAAGAAGACTCTTTTTCTTTAGTTAGTACCGACCGTAAGACCCTTTATGAGTAAGGGGAATCGATGGCCGGGGAAAGTTTATTGGCAACATGGAACCCTTTCTCACCCAAACAATAAGATTCCAGAGGAAAATGCACCTAAGATCAAATATTTCGAGCCGGCTTCCGTGGAAAATTCAGACTTTCTTTTTAATGCTGCGATCACATAAAAACATAAACTTTGAGGCCAAAATACAAAGTTCTCTTTCCGTTCTCTTCTTTCTTTATTATTTTGACTTGGTTGGCAGGGTCAGGGCCTTTCTCGCTAGGCGAGCGCATCCAATTCTAAAGTCCTTTCCTAAACCACTTCCCGTTCAGTTGCTGAAAGATAGAGATAAGGCTTTCTAAATGAGATTGAGGCTCTAGCTTCATTCTCGCTTTGGGATCATCTCGCCTTCGCGGGTCTCCGCTTTTCAGCTGCGGAAAGCTTCACTCCTTTCACTGAATGAAGACCAAGGAAAGAACTTCAAATGTTAAACCATTTCGCTATGGGGCACTTCACTCGCTCAACACTCGTTCAAAACATCCACTCTTTCTTCACTCGCTAGTTAAAGATAAAGGATAGATGACTGAAAATCCCGAGCCTCATACAAAGCCGTGCCCCTTTAATATGATGAAGAGGGGCCGCCCTCTTTGATTTTCCGCACCAATCATTATTTACTACTACATCTTTTTTGGGGTGTATAGCTCAGTTGGTATTACAACTTTGACCTTAAATATTATTGTTTGTGTTATATAATACTTGATGATTATTATACAAATTAAAATAGATATAAAAACCTAATTCATTTCTATATTTTGCATCGAGTATTATATAATATAAACAAAAACATTTAAGATCAAAGTTGAATAAGAAAGACTTCAAAAGTTAAAAGTGGACAATTATTTTGGGACGGATGTAGTATCTATTATTACTACCTTAAAATGCATTTATGACATTTATTTTTAAAAATGCTTAAAAATTCAGACTTTTAAACTTACTTATTATCGAAATATTATTTTTTTAATCTATACAATTAAGATAAGGTCTTGTAGACGAATGGGAGTGGGCTCCCACCAACTATATATGTACCAACCCAGCCGTTTTAAAAAAAACTTTTAAGATAAGGATGTGCAATCTGCATCATATATCTCATTTTAAGGAACCACATCTTAAAATGACATATGTCACTTCTTAATTAAAAAACTACCTTTATTTTTAAATTGAAATATCTTTTAATGTATTTATTTTTTTATGATCTAATTTCACCATATTTTTTAAAATTTTGTTCTCTTTAATTCAATATCCATTTTTATATATTTTTATGAATTTTTAGTTTTTTTTATTTTTAGTGGGTTTATTTTTATTTTGATTTAATTTTTTTACAACTTTAATCATAATTTGAATACAAACTTGATCGGTAAGAGTGTAACATTTGTTAGCCACATAAATAGTCACCAGGTATCCGTCGCCGCATTGCACGAGTACCATGTTATATACTTGATGACATCAAATAACGTCTATTTTATAACATCATTTATCCCATGTTATTAACCCATTTTGTATAGTTATTGCAAAGAATTGTTACTTATCGTTTATATTTGAGAATTGCAGTAATTATGGAGTAATTGGTGAAAGTTAGCAAAAGACGCGCATTCTGGAGCTTAAATAAAGATATTTTGAAGATTACTATTCAAAAGACCAATATGCCGTATCCATTAAGGAAGATACGACGTATCCGTGCCTGCACTCACCAAAGACCACCAAGGAATAAAGCTCAATACGCCGTATCCAGAAGACCAATACGCCGTATTAGAAATATGGAATGAATATAATATTATAGAAGATATCAAGCGTGATCCCTACTCCAAGAAATCCTCAATACGCCGAATCTAATCCTTGGATACGCCGTATCAAACCGACTTCCAGACCTTATAAATAGAAAACTCAAAAACGAGTTTTAAGTGTGCTAAATCATATTCTCGATACCTAAACCATAAAAGTCGATTTTCAGAGGAGAAAAATAGCAGAAGAGGTCGAGCAACGTTATCAATTCCATAGGAGACAACGTGTAATTCCATATACTTTAGTAATCATTTAGTTTTTGGTATCATTCGTTAACCCGGTTAGTTTACCTTGGCTAAATAATTGCTTTTATATTTATTATGACGTTTGAAGGCTAATACCTTTGGGTATTAGCCATTATTATGAAGATCTGAATGTTTAGTATTTGTTTATCTTGATTTCTTGATTTATCGTTGAATGCTTGTTTATGTTTATCAATTTATACTTGTTTACGCGCTTTTGTATGCGACCTATCATTCAACTATACTAAAGATACGGACCAAGTAAACTAGAGCTGGAATAGCTCTCCATATAGTAATTTATACATCAAAATCATAAGATCTACAAATATAGTCCTTCTAAGTCCTGCTGTCTAGAACGCTTAGGGCTCTAACTATTTAAACTTGATATTGCCAATGGATCATTGATCGTGATATGCCTAGCAGGTACACTAGTATAATCAACAAATAACGTTTTTATCATTGGATAGTTGGACAAGTGACTACAAGTGGAAAAAATTACCATTAAGCGTAAGTGGGTAAAGTCTATAAAGCTAGGGTAAACAAGAATCACCAATTGCTCTTAATCCCTAAAAAAAGAATTATAATCAACAAATAAGGATGCTTATTGCGGATGCCTTAATATGAATAGAATTAAAATGTGACTAGGTCCTTAGTGAAGAGAACTCCTAGCTTAAGAATGGATATGCCACCTCGAGAGAAAAATCATTGCACTTAATAAACAACCAACATTCTAATCGTATAATAATGTATAATACATTTTTTAATATTATGCTCGACCGCTCTTTTATCTTTTGTTTATTATCTTGCGTGGGTTAAAGTGCCCTGAATGAATATAGTCACCACCAAACCGAGCCAGCTCTCAGGCTGAAAAACACCCTTTTCCTGTTAGAATTAGGATTAAGACTGACATAGGTTTAGAATAGAATTGAATTAACATAGATTAGATAACCAAGATATTAATTAAATTGATAGATTTAACCTCGCTTCAAGTGTTCGACACCCTACTTACCACGAAACTACTACCGATCGGGTACACTGCCCGTTAAAGTGTTGTTTTTAGTTTAGTCGGCAAAATATAAATTTAAAACTTGAATCAATAAAATATACACCACACAACGACACATCATGTTTTTGGCGCCGCTGCCAGTGAGTGAAAATTAATCTTGATTTTTATTTGATATTTTGGTTTTTAACATTAGATTAGATCTAACCCTTAGGATTAGTGTAATTTAGATTAGTGTATATTCTTGTATATTCTGTAAATTTCTCTTGTATATTGATAGTCTTAATATAATCCACACACAACAAATAAGCAAACCAAATAAGCCCTAAATAAGCCGGCAATAAGAAAGAAAGAAAAGAAAGGAAGAAAAGAACTTGGAATGTTAGATTAGGAGAGAGAAATGGTGATTTACAAGTGAACAAATGCAAACAACACCCTCTCCATGTGTGGAGAGGGTTTCTTTTATACCCCTAGCCAACATGTAGGCGTATGGGCTTTTCTACTTGGGCCGGGCTTGGCATATCTTAGGCTTGGAGCCCGAAACACGGACAATATTAGATTACAATCCAAGCCCGTTGAACCTGACTAGCCTATTACTTTACAAGACCCAATTTGACTTTATAAGACCGATAATATTCTTGTTTGACTTAATATAATTAAGGCTAACAGTATCGAATTGTTTCCAGAACTTATAAACAAAAAACCCTAAACTCGGTTTTTAGTATGCAACGAAGCCCTTAACCACCAAGTTCGATCTACAAATAAATTCAGAAGCTAAGAAAGTCAGCAAAGAGCCTCAAGTCAATAGGAAAACTCTTGTAATCCCTACACTCCGTTATAAGCGTTCGATTAGCGTATTGTTTTCTTACTTTAATTGTTCGTCTATGATATTGTGTATTGTTACAATGACTATGGGTTGATACCTTTAGGTATTAGCCATGTTTATGACAATTTAATCTTTGGTTTATTTATATCGATTGTTTACTTATTCGTTGCATGTTGATTATGTTTATCACTTCCTACATGTTTATGTTTGATTATGTGTTATTTATCATTCAACTAGATCTAGAATTGCGGTAGAGTAAGACTAGAGTCTGGGACAAATACTACATACAAATTATATATGTGACTCTAGATTAATAGGTCTACAAATTTATGCCCTTATTGTTCCCTTAGTTAAGTGAGTGGTAGACTAAGTGGTGACTTAGGATTACAATTAACATTCTGTTTCCTTGGATAGAAGTACGGATAATAGACTACCAGCATATATATAACGATTGAACATAAGTGGGTAAAGCCTCGATGAGTTAGGTTTCAATATTTACCAATTTTGTCTCCTAGATAGAGTATAATCAACTGTGTGAGTTTAGTACGGGTTTAGGTTATCTGTGACAGGATTAACTATAATACAAACCTAGAGTTTAGGAAGAAGAACCATCTAGCTTAGGAATGATATAACACCAACGAAGTAATACAATCGTTGCACTCTTAAATAATTCCTACATTTTATTAGATTAAACTGGCTAATTCGTTTTCCCTACATTATTGCTTGACCGCTTCTTTATCATTTGTTTATCTACTTGTGTGTATTAATTGTCTTATTTGTCTCATTTAGTTTAGATTAAACCAAACTCGTGACAGTCTCTCAGGTTGAAAACCCCCTTGCATTAGTTTAGGCTTAAGTATAATTAATTAGGACTAACCTAGATAACTAAAATACTGATAGATTTAAGTATTAACGCTCACTCTTAGTCATCAACACCCTACTTACCAACAAACCTAAAACTGACCGGGTACACTGCCGTTAGTGTTAGTCAATAGGTAAAGTCGGCAAAATATAAACAGTAAAACTTGATAAATAAATTACCTATACACAACGACACATCATGTGGTATGCTAAACAATCTTTTTTATGGCCGGTATGACATCTCCTTTTTGAATTACAACATTGGCAGTAAAGGGAAAATAGAGGTACTCAGACATGGTAATCACTGCAAAATGAAAGACCAAAAACAAATATGCCATTAAAGGAGACCATATGAAACACTTACGTATGTATATAAGTAAAGTTATAATGCTACCATTCCCCGAGTATCCTTAAAAATGGGACGGACACCTGGAAATTCCCAAATGGTAGCAAGTCCGTCAGTCTAAAGGAGGGCATGATGTACCAGAAGAAGATCTATGATGTTCTCGACAAGACCCCTCACAGCCAGAATATTATAATCATCATCCGACAAGGGGTCGTATACATCAGAGTCATGGTGCCTCCAATCCATGGCGTTCGGAATCGCCCTTCTATCAACAAAGAAAAACTTATATTTCCATCCTTTCATTCCTGAGAAATTTTGGTGAAAAATCTTACCACCATCACCTTTACCCGCTCTTTTTTCAAAATAAAACTAATGGCCATGTTTGTTAAGCTTGTAGAATACACATAAAAGGTTAACAATATGAGTAATACCGAGGCTACGATAGTACAACTTGAACATTTTCGAATGGTTTAGACCTGAAGGCACTAATTGGGAGATATGTACTCGGAAGTGCTTTATTATGCCCAACAGGAGAGTAGAAAAAGGAACCTTGACTCCTAAAAAGTCAAAAAACTGCTCATATAAACTAATTGCATCCTTTAGTAGTTGATCCATCGTCTTTCCCTCTGGAGGAACCCTGGGGCGAAGATCTGATAACATCAAATATTTAATACTTTTTGGTGTCAAATTACCCCCTGTATTACCTGCAAATATTTCACTAATACTCGAAAACAAGATATTTTCAATCATTTTGTAATTTTCAGGTAAAATATAGGAAAGTGACAAGAAACAAGGGAAAAAAGACTCAAAGTGTAATTTTCTGAAGAATGTTATGGCGTACACCAAAAATGGTTACACCATAACATATATTAAGCAAGTACGAAGATCAAGGACAACGTTACGGCGTAATACCATATCTTGTTATGTCGTAACCATATATTTGGAAGGAAATCTTGTTAGAGTTATGACGTAACACCATATCCAGTTACGCCGTAACCATGAAGATACACAAATATGGAATGAAGATCACGTACTTATGGACATTATTTGAAGGTTACGGCGTAACACCATATCTGGTTACGGCATAACAATTGTTTGGATATGGAATGCCGTGTATGATGGTTATGACGTAACACATTTATAAGTTACGCCGTAATAGGTTTGATACCTATAAATAGAGGCCTCATCCAAGCTATTTCGATATCACTTCCTCCACAGCCAATTGGAGAGGCTACAAAGGCTTCCAACCTTCAAAGAATTCCACCTGGAGTCCAAGGGAGATCACACTTTACTTACTTTATGTATTTAATTGATCAAATACGAATACTGTAAGAATTATGAGTTTTCAATCTATGATTTCGTCTATTTCTTGCTATGTTTTCGTTACCATGAGCGGCTAAGCACTTAAGGTGCTGGCTTAATTATGTAATTATTGTTGTTATGATTGTTTCCTGTTATATTATGGTTTCGTTAGATATTCCTAGACTATCGTGTAACCCTGGGTTTTGTTAGTACGAGTGGTTTGGACCTAGCTTGCCCCATTATTAGATTATCTAGTCAATATGGGATCCAATGGGTACTAGGGAGGATCACTAACTCCTTACCTAGTGTAGGAACTAACTGGTCATCGCACTTATCACTTAATATACTTAAAAAGCACAGGAACTCTTTCAGAGAGGGTTAATAATCTTTATAGGTTATTAGATATGTTTCGGGAATAGTTGGGATTACTCATTGCAACCTAGATAACCTACCTCCCAGATGATTTGGGACTGATTCGGAATCACATAAAGTATAGGATAGACTATATATGCACATTCAAGTCTATCGACCTTATAAACCACTAATGAAACCATAGTAGTAATGAAGTAACTAGGTTAGCATGCTTTCTCTCTTGATATCTCCAACTCTTTTAATTTCCAGTTATTTATTTTATTGCTATTTATTTCAAATCAACTCAAAAAATATTTTCAAAAATGTGACATTTCAAATTAAAACTAATTACAACTTAGATCTAGGGACGACCTCGGATTTACCATTCTATACTACCCACGATCGGGTTATCTGCCCGTTAGTGCATTGTCAGGTAGATCAAATTTAAAACTTGGTAAAAATATATTTTAAAATAAAATACGCATCAAGTTTTTGGCGCCGCTGTCGGGGAGCTAATACTTTTAGTTTTAAAGTTTCCTCAAATGAGAACAAGAAGAAGCAAAGCAGGGACGGTTACTCCGTTTGCTAATCCGGAAAGACAATTTCGAGCAAGAAGAGAGGTTTCGCCCGCACCCATTCATAACATCTATACTTTCTACGAATCTGAGTCATCCGAGTCAGATACAGAAAATGTAGATATTGAAACCCTCACATTAGAACAATACCTAGCTCTCGACCTAAACAACACTAGGAGAAGATTCACCTGTCCTGATAACTCAACGTTTGAAGTTAAGGGACAACTTCTAAGGGAATTACGTAAGATTTCCTTCTCAGGTGGTCCAACCGATAGTGTTGTCGAACACATCAGTAATGTGCTTGAAATCGCTGGCATATTCAACACGAAAGAACATCGACCGAATGTACGAAAAGCTAGAATGATCTCAAGCAGAACTTCATCCATAGATTCTGTCCTCCCGCAATGATATTCAAACAGTTAAGTGAAATCCGAAATTTTAAACAAGATAATGGAGAATCCCTTTTCGATACTTAGGAAAGATATAACGACCTACTTCACAAGTGTCCCTTTCACGATCTCAATGATCACCAAAAGGTAAACACCTTCTACAATGGATTAAATAGCCAAACTCGACGAGTTATCGACTTAAACGGTCTTATTCCTGGATTGACGGCTTCAGATGCATTAAAGTCAATCCAAAAATTGGTTGAACATTCAAATAAATGGTATTGCGAGGAAAATCACATGACTACACCTGACCCATTTCGTATTATCACCGAAAATCTAAAACTATTAAATCACAAAATGGAAGAGCTAAAAGTAGATTTTCGCAAATTGAATACGGATGACGACAGAAGAAGTTACTATGTTGAGGTTAAAAGCATAAGATCTAGCAAAATCGACTACGATAAGACATACACTGAACCTAGCAATCGTCCAACTAACCTCAATGACAAATTCAAGCAATGTCTAAAGGAATCTGGCGAAACACAAGCAATTCATAATGAGTGGATGAAGTAGATCATGATAAGTACTGATCTAAGTTTAAAGAATCATGACTCCTCTATAAAAAGGTTAGAGCAAAAAGTAAATCACCTCGCTCAGTTGATCTCCACACACAACCCTAAGTACACTCTGATGCCTGAAACTGAGACATTCGGTGAAAAAGTAAAAAGGCACATCCTTGAGGAAAATAAGGAACCAACTACAAAAAGTAGTTTCTCATGAAATCAAGGAATTACCCGCACACTACTCCGCTACCCTTCAAAATAAACTTCCTCCGAAAGAAACCGATCCTGGAAGTTTCATCCTTCCTTGCATTATCGGAAACCACTCCATGAGTAATGCTTTAGCTGATCTAGGGGCAAGTATCAGCATTATGCCCTATTCGTTGTTCAACATATTAGGACTTAGAAGCTTGAAACCAATTAAAATGACTATCGAAATGGCTGATAGATCCATGCAATCTCCAAAAGGGATAAAAGAAAATGTACTAGTAAAAATTAGTAATTTCGTGTTTCTTGTTGATTTCGTCATTCTTGACATCATGGAAGATGAAAATGCATCGATTATCCTAGGCAGGCCCATGCTGGCAACTTGCTCATGCAAAGATTGATGTTTTCGGTAAAAAAATCTCTCTAGGAGTTGGAAATGATCAAGTAGTTTTCAATATCAATAAGAAAGAATCTCCCACCTTTATTTCTCCTATTTGCGTTATAAACGAATTAGATAAAATACAAGAATTAGATGATTTAGTCATGAATGACGAAAAGGTAAGGGACTTTGAAAATTACTTATCACTCGAATACAGAAGCCAATATATAATTTTGCTCTCACCATCAGAATTAGCGGAAGACAAGGAAGATTTTAGTATGACACTCTTTGATCATGAGAAAAGAATGAGCATAGAATTGGGAGAATTTTTTGATATAGACGACATGTGGGATGACCTAGATCCAAGGATTCTGTCCAATGAAAAAACTAAAACCGAAGCGGTGGTAGAATCCATTTACATAGCCCTGATAATTTACAACTTTCTTGCAAAATAGGGTATGTTAATTTTAACCCCTATTTCGAACCACAAACCCCTTTCAACATAATGTCCAGAAAGGCCTACAACACTATAACACCCCCATTTTTGATATATAGCAGCGGAAGTTAATCTGGGGTATTATTTCATAGTACAACAGTCATAATCATAGAAAACGACTCAAAAGAGACGTTTTAAAAAGATAAGTTATCATTCATTATTTTTATCAGAGTTTTTACAAACAGAGGTCCCAAAATCTACATGAAAACATAAAGTTTGAATGATAACAGTTTAGCCATCTTCAAGTCCGTGCCACTCCGTGCCATAAGATGTTCAGTTACCTGAGATAAACATGCTAAAAAGGTCAACACAATGGTTGAGTGAAATTCATAGGTTTATAATAAATAGTGTGAATACAAGTCATCATAAGAGTGGGTTACGTTGTTATACACCCATAAGTGTAATAATTGCAATGAGTACAATTATTATGGAAAATAGTATTATTGCGTCTAAGCTCATGGCACTCAAACTGACTAGTGTATATATCAATAATGATATATATAAAGATAATGGCCCCCATGTAGGTAACTGTCATATACCTATGAGTTTTAAATATAGTGCGTTTGGTTACCTATCCGACTAACACAAACAGGATTCGTCAATCCCAATAGGCCTATTCACAATATTCACGTTCACTTGCAAGTGATTAATGGTCCATGATGGTGGATGTCTTTTGGCATAAAGGGACTTACATAACAGATGCAATAATATATCAAGATAGCATACATTTAGAAAACATATGTATTCATGGTTTATAGCATGTATCCCCTCGCGGGTTTATAAAACATTTAAAAGAGTTAAAATGTGAGGCTATGAACTCACCTTAACCACGTATAGGGAAATCTTGATTGATGGACAAAAGTATTCAAGTGGAAAGTAACGGCTTCGTCTCGCAACCTGGGTTGATATGTCCATGTTTAGTGTGATAGTTTAGTTTCAAAAACTTCAATAAAGTTTAACGTATATCTTTGATTTATTATGGAAATATTGTATCGCTGTTCGGGCTATCATAATCCAGAGGCCATGTAGTATCGTTTGAGGAGCCATGACACTTTAAATCGTAAACCCAACAAACTCGTCAAAACGAAAACTCAAATGAAACCCTTCATATGAAATTCCCTAGTAACGTGATACGATAAGATTTTAAGTTTCTTCAAAAGTTAGTTGATGATAAATTACGTTAAATATATAATGAAATAATGCGTCGATTTACGATTAATAACGATAAATGTGTCAGGTTTTAATAAAATCGAGTTTTATAATATTAATATATATTTTTATAATTTATATAAAAATATTATATTGGCACTAATCATCCTTAGCCGATACTAATCATCCTTGTGGTTTGTAGTTCGTGACACTAATCATCCTTAGCCGATACTATTGGCACTAATCATCCCTGAGTGGTGAAACGTTCAGCAAAAATCATCCCTAGAGGGATGATTTTTGCAAAACTTTTTGCAAAAATCATCCCCAATAAGGATGATTTTTGCCGAACATTTGCCACTCAGGGATGATTAGTGCCAATAGTATCGGCTAGGGATGATTAGTGCCACAAACTACAAACCACAGGGATGATTTTTGCAGTTTACTCTATTTTATATTTTAAGTTTGCAAAAATGGCAATATATACCCTTGGTTTATAAACTTTTACAAGTTTAGTCCTTTATATATAAAGTATATATAATTTAAACCTTTAACTTTGAAACTTGGCAAAATAGGTCCTTATAGTTATAACTTTAGAATAATGACATTTTCAGACCCTCTAGTTATAATTTTTAGAAAGTTACGATATATACCCCTATGCATGGAAATATTTACAAAACAGTTACAAAAAGCATTGCAAGCTTATTTTAAGATTCCAAATGATATTTGCAGGTTATAGCTTATTAGTATAAGCTAAAATAAGATGTTTTAACGTAACAAAAGTTTAGAAAAAGGATTCGTTAGCTAGAAAATCAAAACGGGTCGTTTTTAGGGTTTCAATAAAAAACACATGGGTTTGAGGATTCAAAGCTTCAAACAAGAGTTCATATATGATCTTAAGAGTATTATGAACATTCTAATACAGATTATAAGCTTATGGAACAAGATCTTAGGCTTACTTGAGCTAAAATGGGTCAAAATAGGTTTTTATGACTCGTACGCCTAGGAATGGCTTCAAGACTTTGTTTTTCTTGCTTCTTGGCTTCTATTATGAGCTTAGGGACTTCTATTGATCTTCTATTGCTGCTAGGGAATGGTTAGAACTCCATTTGAGTGTGTGAGATGAGTTTTGAGGGATGATTTGAAAGGGTTGCTTGGTTCGTGTATTTATAGGGTGAAAAGACCCTTAATGCCAAAGTTTACTTAGTGTAAGATATCTAGGGCTAGAGTAGTGAGTATTGAGGGCTAGGAGGGTAAGTAATATAAGCTAGAAACTAGATATGAGATGTGGAGGGGGGTTTGGAGGCCACGACTAGGATATGGAGACAAGGAGGTGACAAACCACCTTGGTGGCCAAGTATATTAGCAAGGAGGTGATGGAGGTGCTTGCTAGGCTGCTTGGTGACATAAGGGTGAGGTCATGGAGGTGCTTGGATGGGTGCTTGGTTTAAAAATGGGTAAAAATGGGTGAAAATGGGTATCGGGTTGGTTTAGGGTTCGGTTTAGGGTTTTGGACTTTTAGATTGAGTTAGGGTTAGGGAGGATTAAGGTTTAGTGTTAGGATTAGTGTTAGGATTAAGGATTAGGGTTTAGTTTTTAGGTTTATGGTTTAGTTTTAGGTTTAAAGTGAAATTCGAGTTTTAGGGTTTCGTTTAGGGTTTAGGGTTTTAGATTAGGGTTTTAGGATGAATTAGGGTTTAGATTAAGGGTTTAGAAGTCATGCATTAAGTGTTTATACCTTGTGCTAAAGTGGCGGTAAAGTTTAAACATGATTTAGGAGCTTAAATGACCTAATTAGGTTTTTAGGCATTATTAGCTTGTACATCGTGCTTTAGAAAGTTGTAACTTGATTTAGGAGGGAAAAGATATTAAAATGTTGTGTATTGATACTTGTACACATGCTTTAAAGGCTTGCACATTCATTTTATATGTATACATTAGATATAATTAGGGTTTTAATGTAAACGTTAACGGTTAATGCTTGTTTTGATATAACGTTTTGAAAAATACGTTAAATAGATAATGTACTTGGTAAAAATGATATTAAGATATATACTTGACATATTAGGATGTTTATATGATATAAACATAGATAGAGATGGCATTGGTAGAGGTTGCGTGAGCTTGTTTACTTTAGAGATGCAAATTACGTTGCATAATGAGATAAAGCAAAAAATTTCTCTGTAAAAAGGTGGTATATGTGCATCTAATTTAATAGATGGATATTACAGTGCATCTAATTTAATAGATGGATATTTACATTGATGAAAATTGCGGGTTTTTATAATCTTCTTCTTTCTTGATCCGAATATCATATAATACTCTTGTTTAATCTGTTAATCTTATGATTATAATGATTTAACAAGTTTCTTATTTGATTGATGTTTCTCTAAAGATTTAAGGTGCGATCTCTCATTTAAGGTTTGGTGTTTTTTCATTCTTTAGGGATCTTTCATTAATTCTTATCGACTTTCATTATGGAAGTCTGATAATTATTTGTGTATTTATATTATTGCCTTCCCTCAAAGGTTTTTCGTGATGAGATAGACGTGGATCTCATAGATGCTGTGTTGATCTTTTAGTTTTCTTTGTTTAGGATTTTTTAGGTTTCGTTTTGCTTGTTGCAGTCAAGAATGTCGAATACAAGTGATAAGGGTACTACATTTGGAGATGGTGCTGCTAGGGTTGGTATGCAGCTTTGAAGTAGTCCAAAGGTGAGTACATCTTCTCCTTTGGTTTCTCCGTCTACTATTATTAACGTACCGCGAGAACTGTACAGTATTGATGTTGCTGCCACTTTTGGAGTTCCATTAACTACTGTGGGTGACTTGCAAAAGTTAATTAATGATATTGATGCTGGTAAACATGATGAGTTATTATCTGAGTTGACTAATGAAGATCGTATGGAAACCTTGGAAGCATTAGGTTCTATATGTAATTCAATTAAGGTTGATCGTAATAATGCTGATGTTATCCCTTGTAAGGTTTCGTATGCTGATGATTCAATTAATCTTAATGTTGATGAATCCACAATACCTAGTGACCCTATCGTTCAGTCTGTGGACATCAATAAGTCAACATGATATGCTGGAGTTGCAGGTGAAAGTGCAAAGGATCAACCAAATGTTAATTCTAACTTTCGTACCTTGGTGGCTGATCCCGTATTTGATGGTGTTAACATCTCTATTCCTCGTAAAGTTGTTGAAAAGGTTAGTACTCGCTTTGAACACACTCTATATGGCTACTTTATTGGAAAGAGAATGGCGTTTCCGGTTGTTGAATATTATGCTAGGAATAACTGGGCGAAACATGGGTTGAAAAGGATTATGATGAATTCCAAAGGCTTCTTTTTCTTTAAATTTGGTTCCCGGGCTGGTTTAGAGGCTGTTCTGGAGGGTGGTCTTTGGTTGATTCGTAAATCTCCGATCATTCTCAAGAAATGGTCGATGGATACTAGATTGCTCAAAGAAGAATTGACTCGTATTCCGATATGGGTTCAATTGCATAATGTTCCTATTCAAGTTTTTGAAGAGGATGGTATTAGTCTAATTGCTACGTTTATTGGTAAATCTGTTATGCTTTATTCATACACAAGCTCCATGTGTAATGATTCGTGGGATAGGAGTAGTTTTGCTCGGGGCTTAATTGAGGTAAATTCAGAGGCTGATCTTGTGGATGTTGTTACTATTGGTATTCCATCTCTTTCTGAGGATGATTTTACCAAAGAAACCATCCGTGTTGAGTATGAATGGAGGCCGCCCAGATGTGATACATGTAAGATTTTTGGTCATGTTCATGACTATTGCCCTAAAAAAGTGGCGAGTCCTCCTATTGTTGCTACTTCTAATGTTGTTACCCCTAATGCTGAGAAGACTAATGATGGTTTCCAAACGGTGGGTAAAAAGAAGAAGAGGAAAGGTAAGTCCAAGTCTACTAATGGCGGTCAGTTTACTGGTCCTTCGGTTAAACATAATGTTAGATATGAGCCTAAAGCGACTACAAGTGCACCAAAGAAGGGAACTACTTATGTGGGTTATACATCTCAATCGACACCTATGTTGAAGACGACTGGTAATTCATCTAAGAAAGATAATCTCTCCATGTCTAATTCTTTTTCTGCCTTAAATGAAGAAGAAGATGTGGAAAATTTGTATGATGAAATCGTTTAACTTTAATTCAAAACTCAAAATCTGTTTATGGTGGAAGTTCATCTTTACATGGCTGCTTAAACTTGGTTAGCTTGTTTAGTTGTGTTATGTGTTTATAGTTGCAATTAGTTGTTTTATAGTTGTAAGAGTTTGTGGCATGTCATCAAGCTCTAGTTTTAGGTGTTTATCAAGCTGTATGTTTTGCTTGAGGTTTAAATATGGTATTCTGCCACTTTCCATTTATACTTACCTTTTTTCGGTTTTTAATATTCTTTACCAGGGTTAGGTAACCCTTTACCCCATAAAAAGATATTGAACCCGATCCGGGTGGGTTGACTGAGATGTTGTGGATGGATATTCTTTGGAGATCCAAGAAGAGGTTCATATGCCGATGTTTTAACCACCTTCCCTAGCCTTTGTCTAGGTATCAGGACATATCATCTTTTCTACTTGATTTCAGCACGATACCGATCTTGTAATTTCTTTTCCATCTGGAAATAGAAACAAGACTTTCGATCCGGGAATATATATTGAAGTCCAATCCAAGAGATTTCTATCACGAAATAATTTTCTATCTCATTCATCAGTGATCCTCTTTCTCCAGTGCTCGAAACTTTGCTTCCATTTTCATCCGAAAATAAGGACAAAGTTTTCAATCCTGGAATTCTTGTTTCAAAGAGGAGAAATATCCTCATCTTTTATCTCATCGGGGATTTAAAGCTTTCAAGAACAGTTATAATTTCCTTAATGAAATCCTGATGATGATTTATGGAGGGGACATTCCTATCTGGGATGTCCCGTATCTCCATTTCGATCCTCCTTGACCAAATCAAGTATGGGGGATCGAGTCAGGCTCAAGACTCGGTTAACAAAAATAAGCGCTTCTCGAGAGGCAACCCGTGTTTCTGTTTTCTGTATATTTTCTAATAAGTGTGACTTGAGGAGGCTCACCTCTTCCAATCTTATGTTTTTGTTGTCTATGATGATTGGCAGGATTACCCAGATTATGAAGACTCTCATGCTCGTGGTTTTGTCCAACGCTCGCTCGATCTTCATCCCTTTGCATGCTTATTTTAGGAATCCTATAACCTTGATCTTATTGACTAACGTTTAATCCTTGCCATAATTTTTTATCGGCCTTGTAGATTTACACGAGATGCCCTTTTATATTTGGAATATACTTTGGAATTAGTATGAGGGGGTTGGCAACCCCCACACATTGAGGACAATCGTTCTAGTATGAAGGGGGAATCTATCGATTTGATCCGACTTGCATTTGTCTATGTCTTTCGCGTAACCCTGTTTTACCAAGAAAATACAAAAAAGTGATTTTAGTTCAAAATTTAAAAATTTTGCAAAAATAAAATAAGTGTTTATCACAAATGTTGACTTTCCGCTGGTGAGGCAATAAGAATAATTTTTGAATTGACCGGAGCTTATTGAAGGCTCTAGCTTACTCCCGTAACCTCTTATTAAATGTATAAGCATTTGCTAGTCTTTTATACAAGAAAGATTTAATATGTGGAATTCTAGGCTCAAAAGGCCAAGATTTTGCAAGTTTCCATAATTGACTTTAAAATATGCAAACGCTTAATTTTATTTGGCTATGCATTCAAAGGATCTTTTTATTTAAATGTTAAGGAAATATTGTAAAAGACTTAAGTCTGGTAGTTGTTATAGGTTAGCCTGGTAGAAAAAGTTACTGTCTGCCAGTACTAAAGTTAAGTCTGGCAGTACTATAGTTAGTATTGGTCGCATATAGTTAAGTCTATTTATGTAACATAATAGTTATAATAGTTATCTTAGAAGCTATCTTAGGAAAGGTATAGGCATTTATCCTTTTACGCATTTAGTAAAGCACCATTAGGGTTTCCTTGGTGTATAAAAAGGATCCCTTAGGCAAAGTGTTTGATTAGAACCCTAATAGAAAATCATGAGAAAATTAGCATAAGTTTTACATGTGTTCTTTTTAGTACTTGTGTTAAGATTCCGCCATTAGCTCATAGTATTATAGTTTTGTCTCTCAAATAGCTGATTTGCGATTTATTCAAGTAGGCTATTGTCTTGCAAAAGGCTAAACAGATCTAAGACCTTTGGCACCAACACGTGGTTAGCTATCAGAACCTCTTGAGGGACTCTAATGTATGAAGAATCACAAGAAACCATAAACAATCACTTTTCAGATCTAGAAAATTGTCTCAACTGATAATGGATGATTTCTCTTAACATTTCTAGTGATGAATGAAGCATTCATACCATGAAAGATGCATCAGACAATTGTACTGCAACCAATAAACCAAAACAACAACAACAACAACTCATTCCTACAACAACCACTATCTCAAATATCAAACTCTTAATTCTGAAGAAGGAGGAGTATGATATATGGGCCATAGAGATGGAGAATTAACTTGAATATATTAACAATGATGTTTGGAATGTAATTCAAAATGGAAATTCTAAGAAGAGAATCTTAACTAGAAAAGATGGCGTTGTTAGAGTACTTCCACCAGTATCTGCTGCAGAAATTCATGCTGTTGAAAAGGAAAGGAAGCAAGAACCATCTATTATGGGCCATTCCCAAGGTACATCTCTTAGAGATGTTTCATGGGAATGGACGATGCAAAGAAATTTGGGAAGCCATAAGGACTAGGTTTTGGTGGTAATGCAAATTCAAAGAAGATGCAAGAAAGGAAGATGATGTTTTAAAAAAACCAGTTTAAAAGAATTTACTATATCAAGTTTAGAAGGATTAGAAAAGGGATATGACAAATTCCAATTACTACTCTCACAGTTGGAAGCTTCATGGTGCTGAACGTGGTACACTGAGGATGCATAATCAACATGTTTTTCTCATCTTTGCCCCAACTTGGTCAAATCTGGCAATGACTATGAGAACCAAACTAGATGTTGACACTTTATCCATTAATGATTTGTATAATAACCTTAGGGTTTTTAAGCAGGAACTAACAAGTACCTCAAAATCATCTGTAAGTGCTCAAAATGTTGCTTTTGTTTCACACGAGCAAGAGCAGCACTAACTAGGTTATAGTATGGTCATTACTGGTGCTACAGTACTTATACTCCTTCTTACTTCTTCAAACAATATTCCTGAAAGAGAAGTTAATGCTGTTTTGCTGATATGAAGTTTTTTTTTCAATCTTTACCAATACAATCAGAAGATTTGGACTAGCTTCATGAAAAACTCGAAACAGATTGATGGATTTTAGACATTAAAGAGAATGGATCATAAACATGGCAGATAGCAATGATTGCTATTCGACTGAAGTAGTTCTACAAAAAGACTAGAAGGAGTTTACGTAGTCGGATTGATGGAAACAAACTGTTGGCTTTGACAAAAATGAAGCTTGAATGTTTCAAATGTAACAACATGGTCATTTTGATAGGGAATGTACATCTAATGGGGACAATTGATAGAAACGATAGAAGAGACTCTGTTTTTCAAGATCAAAGGAGATGGAAAAGGAAAGAGCTAGGAATCAGAACCTGTTTGATGGATATTGGATGATGTGTTGTTCTAATTGGGGAAGAACATACAGAAGAGAAGTAGTGACAAATCATGCACTCATGGCAAGTAAGCTCAAAATAATGAGGTATCATTATGTTCTAAAACTTGCATTGATTCATATAATAAACTTAAAACAATGTGTAATGAACAAACAAATCAGATAGGTGAACAAGAAGTAAAAATACTTGCCTATGATCAAGCTGTTAAGAAATTAGAAGCTCAAGTTATTACTTTTCAAAAGCAGAAATTATCTTTAAATGAACAGCTTACATTTTAGGCAAATGAATTATATGAAAGGTTGAAAGCTTCTTAAAAATTATTAGGAGAATAGGAATGAAAGCTGTAAAAGAAAAGGAACAATTACAGAAAACAGTAGATTCATGGAAGGATTCTTCTAAAAACCTTTGGAAATTAGTTGATTCTGGTATGAGTTCAACTAGTAAAGTTGGCTTAGGGTATGAAATAAAATCAAACGATGAGGTTTTAAGCTATGAGGAAGAAATGAATCATACTGTGTTTAATTGTACAGAAGAAGACTTCATTGACAAACCTTTGTATATTAGATTTTCAAAGACTTATAGTTTCAAATGAGTTCCACATCCTTTAACTGGGGACTATACTCCTAAACCACAACAAGAAATTGATGAATCTTTGTATGTTCATGGTAAAAAGGGACCTTAAAAGCCTGAAATTAGTGTCTCAGATGACACATTCAGTGAGAATTTTGTGGTAACAACTAATTTAAAGTCGCTTTTGTTGTCTGAACCAAAACCAACAGTAGTTGAACCTTTGTCTGTGTAACTCACTTAAAAACTCCTAGGAAACCAATGGAAAATATGGGAGACACCTAGTACGGAAAGAATTGGAATGAAATGGATGGAAAGAGAACTAGTGCGGAAGGTTACTCCTTCATCAAAGAAAAAGGGTTCTGTTTGTGGAATGCCTAAGTATTTGATCAGAAAATTGTAACTTTTATCTATTGAAGTGGAAAATGCATGAGAGGTGAGCTTAAGAAACTAGGGTTTTTTAATACTGGGTTAATGGGGGCGGTGGCCAATCTAGTATGAACAATGCAAATAGGGTAGCTTAAGAAACAAAGGGTTTTTACTACTGGTAACGGGGTGGCAAAACCAGTTTGGAAAAATGCAAACAGGGTTAATCATGCTAATCACTTTATACCTAGACCAGTACAACTTAATACTGGTAGGGAAAATGTTAATTTTATCAAGTCTAATGTTAATTCTGTTAGGCATAATGTTAATTCTGACAGGACTAATGTTAATACTAGTAGATCTAAACAACCAGTAACTCAAACAGTTTTAGTTCTTTAAGACCCCAGGTGAATAAGTTTAATCAAAGAAGTCATTTTTCAAAATCACATTCACCTGTGAGAAGACCCATTGTTAGAAATACAGCAAGAATGACTTATTCTCATGCTGTAAAGGGAAATTGGGGCACTGCTATCAAGACCTCAACAAGTTATAATTGGAGGGGAACAAGACCAAACTCCACTTATAATAGTAGATCCAACTTTGTTAGAACTGTAAATATTAAAGGACCACAAGGCAGACCCAAGCCTGAAAAGGCCTAGGTCTATAAGAGAAACTAATTTCTCTTTTTCATGTGCAGGATCATCCACTCAAGAACATGGAGAACAGAGGTATATTTGATAGTGGATGCTTAGGGCACATGACTAGTAACAAGGATCACCTGGATGATTTTGAAGAATGCAAAGGGGGATCTGTTACCTTTGGAGGTAGCAAAGGCTACATAACTGGTAAAGGCAGAATAAGAGTTAGTAATTTAGATTTTGATAGTGTGTCTTTTGTAAAAGAACTTGGGCATTTTAATCTTTTTTCAATATCATAAATATGTGATAAGCAGCACAAGGTTCTTTTTACTGAATCTGAATGTCTTGTAGTGTCTCCTGACTTCAAGATGCCTGATGAAAATCATATACTTCTAAAAGTCCCTAGGCAACACAATATGTACAGTTTTGATATGAAGACACCTTCTCTCACAAAAGATTATGCTTGTTTGATTGCAAAAGCCACATCTGATGAATCTAAATTATGGCACAGGAGGTTAGGTCATATAAATTTTAAAAACTTAAACAAACTTGTGAAGGGAAACCTTGTAAGAGGTCTACCTTCCAAGGTTTTCAAAAATGACCATACATGTGTTGCCTGCCAAAAAGGTAAACAACACAGGGCCTCCTGCAAGGCTAAATTAGAAAGAATGATAACTGAGCCATTACACACCTTGCATATGGATCTTTTTGGACCTACTTCTGTCAAAAGCATTAATCATGCAAGTTATTGCCTTGTAATTACTGATGATTGTACCAGATTTAGTTGGGTATTCTTCTTGGCTACAAAGGATGAAACTAGTGGCATCCTTCAGAACTTCATTAGACAAATTGAAAACCAGCTTAATCACAGGGTTAAAATCATTAGATCAGATAATGGCACTGAATTTAAGAATAGGGATATGCTTGAATTCTGTGGGAACAAGGGAATAAAACAAGAGTATAGCAATGCCAGAACCAAATAATGAGTATAGCTATGCAAGGGAACTCACAGCCTAATCTGTGGTGTGCTGAAGATGTACAAGGACTTTAATTGCGGCCCGCTAGGAACTAAGCTAGCTGACTCACTCTTACCAACCGTACTTTTGGGGACAGATGTAGTTTGTAATTGATTGCTATATATTTAATAGGGTAAGAGTGTTAAACCTCAAAACAAAACTACTTATGAGCTTTTATTTGGCCACAAATCCAATTATTAGCTAAATAAAGGACCTTTTGGGTGTAATGTTACCATTTTAGATACTCTAGTGTGATTGACAGTTTTGATGGAAAGTGTGCATGTGGCGGTTTATTAGTTGGTTACTCACTAAATAGCAACAGGCCTTTACGGGTATATAATTTAGTAACAAATTGGTAGAGTTAAATTCATGTTAAATTTCTTGAAGAAAAAACATAATGTGAAAGGAGTAGGTTATAGTTGGGAGTTTGATACTTGCTTATCTAACTGATTCTATGATACTTATTCCTGTGTGTTTGGAGAAACCAAATAACTAACCCACATGCGGGTACATTTAAGATGTGACTAAAAGTGCAGGTTTACACTACAATCTCATAATGAAAATGACTTATGAGGAAGGAAGTTGAGGTGGCCAGCTTATGTTGTGCCTACAGCAGTCAGGCATACTGCATCAAAAGTTGGACCAAGGAATGTCCTTCTACTAATCAAAGGCCTGAGGAGAAGTTTTGACTGAGCTTCAAAACCTTTATAACACAAGACGAAGGAGGGCTCTAATATTCTATGGCATTTCAGAAGATACTCCTGAAATTCTAGCTTTTAGAAATGAATTGGATGAACTTGATCCAAAGCATTTAAGGGAAGTACCCAAGAACAAAGCTACCAGTACTACCTCAGTTAATTCTGGTAGTGGTCCAGTTAATACTCAACATGCTGCTCAAGATGATTCAGATATGCCAGAGCTCATAATCTTTAACAAGCCTCAGAAAGGGATTTTTGATGAGGCTTCTTATGATGTCGAGGGTATGGTCCATGATTTCAACACTTACAACAATGTAAGCTATTTGTCCTATTCCTACTATTGGATACACATACATTTCTCCCACAAAGTCAAATACTGGGTGATCCTATGTCATCTGTACAAACTAGAAGCAAAGTGCAGCAAAATTCAAGAGCACATGCACTTGTAAGTTATGTTCAAAAGCATCAAAGGAACAATCACAAAGATCAACAGCATTGTTTGTTTGCCTGCTTCTTATCTCAGGAGGAACCTAAAAAGATTTCTGAAGCTCTAAAAGATGACAGTTGGGTTGAAGCTATGCAAGAGGAGTTGTTACAGTTTAGGCTGCAACAGGTATGGATTCTAGTAGATCTACCTCATGGAGCAAAGGTGATTAGAACAAAATGGGTATACAGAAACAAACGGGAAGAGAGAGGAGTTAGTTGTCAGATATTAGTGCAGACATAGTGGCCCAAGGTCACAGAAGGAACGAGGGTATCTGGACCTATGATGAGGGTTTTTGCTACTGTGGCAAAGTGAATAGAAGCTATCATGGTTATTTTTAGCCTTTGCCTCATATTTATTGGGTTCATATTATACCAAAATGGATGTCAAAGTGCATTTTGTATGGCACTTTAGATGAAGTGGTTCGTTTTGTATTCTCACCTCTGGTTTTGTTGATCCTGATCATCCTAAGAAGGTTTATAAGGTTGTCAAAGCTTTATATGGACTACATCAAGCTCCTAGAGCTTGGTATGATACTCTATCAACATTTCTAAAATGAATGGATCCAGATGGGGTACATGACAAGACTTTGTTTATTAGAAGGAAGAAGGAATATCATGCTATGGTTCAAGTGTACGTAGATGATGTCATTTTTGGCTTTCTAGAAAGTCTCTGGTGTGTTGAATTTGAGGCATTGATGAATGGCAATTAACATTGGGTTCTATGGGTAAACTCATATTTCTTCCTTGGATTGAAATGTCTAAGCAAAAGAGAGAGATGGATTTTTTATTTCTCATACAAGTATGTTGCAGACATGATGAAAAAGTTTTGACTTGCAAAGTGTGAAAACTGACAATAACCCAATGGGACCAAGATGGCGTTTGACAAATAGATGTGGAAGCTGATGTGAAGTGGATGTACACATGTATACAGATCCCTATGATTAGGTTCTCTCATGTATTTAACTGCCTCTAGGCCCTGATATAATGTTGTGTGTATGTGATTGACCACCTCTCTCGTTTCAGGTTAATCCCAAGACTTTACCACCTTTATGCCTGTGAAGTGAATCTTTACGTAACCTTAAGGGCAAATCTCAATTTGGACATATGGTATCATAGTAGAGAATCATACTTTTGACCTGGAAGCTTATTAGTTAGTGACTCATGCTGGGGCAAACCTTGACTGAAAATCCACAACCGGGGGTTGTTCAATTTCTTCGGAAGCAGATTAATTTCTTGGCAATGCAAGAAACAAACATTAGTGGCGTACTCATCTACAACAGAAGCTGAATACTGGTAGTGCTGCAAGGCTGACTGTAGACAAGTATTGTGGATTCAGAATCAAATGTTAGATTATGGTTTCAATTTCATGAATACCAAAATCCACATTGATAATGAAAGCACAATCTGCATTGTGAAGAATCTGGTGTATCACTCCAAGACAAAGCACATAGAGATCAGACACCACTTTATACGAGATTCTTATGAGAAGAAGCTCATTCGGGTAGAGAAAATTCACACAGATTTCAATGTAGCTGACCTATTGACCAAAGCTTTTGATGGACCAAGGTTCAATTTCTAAAGAAACATGTAATCTAATGATCTACCAAGAATAAGAGAGAGATGTGGGTTGTGATGTTTAGAGAGAGAAAGTGATAGAATGGATGAATTGTATTATGTGTGAAATATGGAAAAATGAAACAACCAACCCCTCTCCAAGGCTAGGAGAGGGCTTATATACTTACATGATGGCCGACCCATGGGCTATGATGGGCTTCCCATGGGCCTTGGGCCGGACTAGATTACTAATCTAATCATTACACTAACTACGAGCTAAGACTATTACAACTTGGAAGTGACCGACACTTTTTGTGTTTCCAACAATCTCCCCTTAAGGGAGGTCACTCCATTTTACAAAACTTTAAGTCTAGCATACCTATGATTCTCAGTTAGTATTCAGCTAGTTTTACTCTTGATTTTCTCTTGTGAGCATGTTGTAGTGATCATTGACTTCTGGATTGAGCTTGTTCCTTGAACTTGTATTTGATATTGTGATCTTGAGCAGCTTGAGATCATCAACCAAGCATAATCTCTTTGCCATCTTGTAATTTTGCCATCTTGTGGGACTTGTGACATTATGGACAGACATGGCTCATACATTTCATGATTTGTTGACTTGAAAAACTTTAATGTTGCGTCTTTCTTGAGATTCGTTAACAATAATACTTCGTCACTTCGAGAAAGACGTTCGGTATCAGAGTAGCGGAAGTCTTGAAATATGTATTTGAGCTTTTCATGAAGTCCTTATGTTTGTTGATAGGGTATGAGCATGTGGCTATGGATCTTGTGAGTCAGCTGGAATCAGGAACCTCCACCACCATCTTTAAATAACCCCCCCCAGACATAAAAAACAATTAGCAATAAGATGGGGGACGAACTATGGCTTTGTCAATTCGCCCAGGTTGGTTGGAGTAAACTTCAAATCTGTGCTAGGATTCGACTGTGATCAGATAGATTCAATTATAAGAAGAATCGTCTTGACAGATTTTCCACATGTAGTATTGAATCATATATAAACATAAAGTATTAGAGTCATAATTACTCAGCATGTTCTCATTATCGGAACGTCTCAAAGCAGACTGCACGATAAGAGTGAACCGGTGAGTTACTGTCTCACCGATTGGAATAGAAATCGATTTGAAAAATCAATCGACCCGTGGTCACTTGCTAAAGTGGTTTTGTGAACATCGAGAGTTTTAAGCAATTATAACATTCTTTAAACGTTGATCCATAACCTGCGAACCAGTTTGATTATAAAGAATTCGCACCATGGTGCTTACCAGTTGTCACAAGAAGCTTGATTCATCAAGAAAAAAAAAGATCTAGCACATGTACACCTACAATGAGCTTGTTTGATGTTGGCGCAAGAAGGATTTTACATCATCTTATGACATAACCTAAGTATCACTCGGATGTGTTCTAGGCAAATCACAAGGATCTTGGTAGGACTCTATTGATATTAATTGATATTCCACAGTGTGTGAGATAACAAGCTCAAATTATGACAAAGTGTCCTAATGAGATTAATGGTTCATGACTCTTCTTGGCTCTCGTGGACTCATTAGTGCACAACTTTTAATTTTAGTGATCGGAGGCTAGAGTTGATTGCCACCTTTTCAATATCAACTAACTCGGAGTGAGAAATTCAATAGAAATGAGTGTATCTTCATAAGTTTTGAAACAAAGTCTTTCGACTTTTAGTGGCTAGGGAGGGGTTTGTGCATAGAGCGATCCTAGGGTCCAATGACTGTCTTCAATGTCAGGACCTTCTCCTAAGTGTTTTCTGACGCATATGATTTGACCCTGGTTTCTGCCTAAGCTGTATGGAGGGCTTCTTTCTTTTTCACCTTTATCCTTACATTTCCTTTTTCATTCTTCAACACCCTTCATGCTTACCGAGACTTCATAACTAACAACCTTGTTGGGTTGTTCTTGTGTTATGCTCCATCTAGGCGGCATTATTCCCATTCTCACTCACTTTTTCTCCTTTTTAATCATACCTAAGGACATCTACACTAACTAGTGGATATCCCTGGGTAGATCCCTCCGGTTCTGGCTGGATCATGGGATTTGAATACCTATACCTAACCACCTTATAACTCCATAAAATTAAGTACATGGTCGGTCTTTTAGGGTATTCCATCACCATTATAAACCAAAATCATTGAAAAATTCATTCAAAGTGTTTGATATAAATATCAAAAGGTTTACACTTTGAATGTTTTAATCATCACTAAAAGCTCCCCCTTAACATGTGCATCGTAATCGTAGTACATGCTAAGTGTGGAGTGCATCGAGTCCATTTTAATTGATTACTTCTGTCAATATACATTAAGTCCAGGTTAATCACATTTTCTCCCCTTATCCAAAATGTTAATCCTTTGATATTTTGGATATCAATTGATTAACCGTTCGGGGACAAAATGATGTATTCTAGCAAAATGGAACATATTATTGCTCCCCCTCAACATTTGAGGGATTATAAGATGGTGCCGAGTACAATTATTTGAAAGACTTTGAATTTACTAAGAAATTCTTGAAAAATTTGTACTCGAGCACATCTTATTTTTCACCAAAAATCTACACTAGTTATTAACATATGCACAAGATAAAATTATTTACGAGGATTGACCTTATAAGATGAGAACAACATATGATAAATCATATGGTCCTTTGAAGTAGCCGTAAGTCACCCCCGTATGGTCTTCCACCAACAAATCTCTCCAAACTCCGCATGATCCTCCTTGTCTTTAGTCTTTTGTCAATTGCCTGAATCATAGCTCTTGCATTTACTTTGTCACGTTGGCTCCAAAAAGTCTGAGGCAGATACTCCATTCTGATTCCCTTGAGGCGATCATTCAGAGCAGTCCGAACATCATCGAGAGTACCATCGCTAAACTTGTGTAGTTCGTCAATGCGCATCAATCTGTTCTTCTTGTCTTTGTTCTCATAGATGAATCCTCTGGGATCGGAGTATGGTGTGTAAGCGTCTCTTCTTCTCAAATTGGATCTGTACGTGTCAGGCTTTGTGAGGTTGAGTTTCTTTTGATAGCTTTCAACACCCAATTGAAGGTCTTCCACACGCCTTTGGATGACAACACTTCTTGTGAACATTCTTAAGGAGACATTAAATGCAATACGTTCTTCAACGTTGAGATTTGTCACCTTTCCCTGCACGAGAAGAAGCAGCATGTCTTCAATGTCTTGGATCCGAAGTCTGTGGAAATCGCCTTCTTTGAACTTGTAAAGAATGTCGTCATCCCTCCGTACAGTAATCCAGTCAAGATGCTTGTAGTTTTGCCATTCGACTATTTCCACCTTTGTGACAGCAATAATTCTTCTTTTTGAGTAGACGTCACGAGCTGATTCCCTTGTGGTCGCAAATGCATAGAACTGTCTTCGCTTTTTGCCCCAATGTGAGATTCCCCAGAGAGCGAATTTGTCGTAGTTGACTATCATTTGACTCCACATTAAATTGGGCACTAAGTCTTCTATCCATTTAATATGCCCATAATCTGCAGTCGTGGTCTTCGTAACTGAAGTAGAGTACTTGCGGCTTACTCACCACCACTGTAGGTACTTCAAGGTCGTTATTGTGAAGTGATGAAATGGTTTACATGATGACCTCGAGAATTGGAACCACGGTAGTGGGGTTCACAGATCATGAGGATATTGGCGCTTCGGGGTTGATCAGTCCAATTTTTCTGTTGTGGCTTTGTAGACTTCTTCACAAAAGTATTCAAGTTCAGTCAAACTCTTGCATGTTCCTTTCATCAGCTCAATGTTGGACCTGGCTAACATTAGGTTTGTTAGTGTTTTAACATTTAGCCGGTTCATCACAAAAGCGGAGAAGTCAAATGTAGTGTCTGTTAGCTCATCGAATGACTCTCGAGGGTCTTGTCTTCTTGTCAGATTGCTTAGCCAAGGTTGGACAGATTCATGAACGGCAGGTACAGACTTGTTCCATGCATGATCAGGAGAAGGTAGTCGTTTAGGTTGTTGAAACCAGTCAGGAAGATGTTGGACCTCTTCTTCTGCTTGTTCATCATGGACACCTGTTTCAAACTCCTGGTGTGCAGGTGCTTCAAAGACATCTGTAGTTTGCATAGTTTCCTCTACCGGAGCAGATTGGCTAGCAGATTGCTTGTGAGTCTTAGAACCTGTAGTAGTCTTTCCTGCTGTCGTGGTTGTCATTTCTCTTGGAGCACTGGTAGATTCAGGTTCTTTTCCTGACCTTCTTCTTTTGGACCCCCGGTCTGTTCCAGCGGAGGGTTCTTGATCATCATCTGCACCATCTCGAGGTCTTTTTATTGTGACTGTATCACCATAAGTATCTAGCAGAATTTTGTCGGCTTCATACGCATCGACTAATGCCTTGTAGAGCTGCCTTTGAATGTCTGACCTGTTGATAGAATTGTTAGCTTCCATCTTGTCAATTAAGATCTTTTTCAGCTCTAGTTCTGAAAGATTAGCAGCTACAGCATGAGACGTCTTGGCTTCCTTTGATGATCGTACCAGAACCTCAGACTCGAGTTGTTCGTTTACTAACTTCTCAATTTTTGGAGTGATCTTTGAGACTTCTTTCTTGACTTGTTCCTTGATTACTTTCTTCATTCCTTCATCGATTGAATTAAGAAATTGTTGATTTTCAGTATGAGAATCTTTTCGAATTTTGTCATACTTCAGTTGGACTGCAACATCTACTGCTTCTTGCATTTTATTGGCCAGATAATGATCAACGATGCCAGGAATGGAAGAGAGTGCTTCAGCATATTGATTTATTTGGTTGAATTCCGAGAAGTTATCTTCTAAGGCTTTTAGTCTGTTATCAAAACCAAACAACAAAGCAAAGTCAGGAAGTTTTTGAAGTGAGGAGCTTGGAGTAGTAGCAGGTGTTAGGATTGGTGGTTGTTGTAATTGGATGAAGAGAGGATTCGGTGTTGGAGGATGATTGGTTGGTGCAGAGAAGGATGGTTCCACAATGGCAATGACAGGAGTATCTATTAAAGAGGTGGCTTTAGCATGTTGTCCAAATATAGCATCAACACCGGTATCTTGATTTGTATTTAGCATATTGGAGACGAAGCCAGATGATACAGAAGAGCTCTGTTGTTGACCATCAAGATTTACCGGAGTTAGGGTCACATGAGTGTCTTCATTTTCCTGGGTTACTTAAACCTAAGGCAATACAACATCTGCCTTTACATCATCTCTTATGTCAAGATTGGCATTGGTATCTCTGTCTGCCTCATTGCT